>JAOBAT010080295.1:0-13279 GCA_026413305.1 Hydrozoanthus tunicans | reverse complement strand
TAGTGGTGATACATTACACTAGAGTTAGTAAAGATACATTACATTATAGTTAGTGGTGATACATTACACTATACTGAGTGGCGATACATTACACTATACTGAGTGGTGATACATTACACTATACTGAGTGGTGATACATTACACTATAGTTAGTGAGGATACATTACACTATAGTTAGTGGTGATACATTACACTATAGCTAGTGGTGATACATTACACTATACTGAGTGGCGATACATTATACTATAGTTAGTGGTGATACATTACACTATACTGAGTGGTGATACATTACACTATAGTTAGTGGTGATACATTACACTATAGTTAGTGGTGATACATTAGACTATAGTTAGTAAAGATACATTACACTATAGTTAGTGGTGATACATTACACTATACCGAGTGGTGATACATTACACTATAGTTAGTGGTGATACATTACACTATAGTTAGTGGTGATACATTACACTAGAGTTAGTAAAGATACATTACATTATAGTTAGTGGTGATACATTACACTATACTGAATGGCGATACATTACACTATACTGAGTGGTGATATATTACACTATACTGAGTGTTGATACATTACACTATACTGAGTGTTGATACATTACACTATAGTTAGTGAGGATACATTACACTATAGTTAGTGGTGATACATTACACTATACTGAGTGGTGATACATTACACTATACTGAGTGGTGATACATTACACTATACTGAGTGGTGATACATTACACTAGATTTAGTGGTGATACATTACACTATAGTTAGTGGTGATACATTACACTATACTGAGTGGTGATACATTACACTATACTGAGTGTTGATACATTACACTATAGTTAGTGAGGATACATTAGTCCCTAACATTAGATCTTAAGTCCAAGATACTATAGACATGCTGCGTCAACTTGAAGACATGGGCAGACTGCCGGGTAACACTATTTTAGTTACTATTGATGAATTTCTGATGTTGAGGATGAAAACTCTTTAACGAGTGAAGTCAAAACACCGATTAAAGCCATTCAAATGCCGTCAAGCCGAGGTCACGTAAAGAAGTGCTGAAAACGAAATACAGCTTTATATTGTACTAGATAGCTTTATATTATACTAGATCGCTCCATCGTCTTGAGTTTCTTATAAAATTAAGTTGTACATGTAACACCAGTATCGGCGAACAGGGACACGTTTTCATAAAAAGCTGCTATGCAGTTTGACTTTGTTTGGAGTTTCAAGAAACACTACGGGAAAGTGACAAAACAAGTCGAAGACGATCGACTCAGCAAGACAGTGTTCAATAGTCACTGTTCGATGAACTTTGAATCTGACCATTATTCTAAAAGTAAAATGTTTTAAATCGAGGTTTTCATTTTTAATTACCTCAGGTTTCTTCGATCTTAAGAAAGTGTTTTGTTTTCACAAGATCAAACATTGAAACAAAAAAACATTTCTAAAGCCTTATTGTATTTATCACTCGGATTCGTGGTGAAACTGTCGGAAATTTCTATTGGTGATCATTTACCAAAGGGTGATGCCGCGCCATGCATTCAAATAAGCTGCATGGATTTTGCTGGAGTACAGTTTCACCGACCATTTCAATTGATTTGATGATTGAGATATAAGAAGTATAGTAAGAAAACAACTCCGAAAAACATTTGGAAAAGTACTCAATATTTGAGTAAGATGATATAAAGGGATTTGAAATCTTGTACACGGGAAGCCATACAAGGGTAAGTGTTGACTCTTGATTTGCAAAAAAGTAAAAACGATATAATGGTCCGAGAAATAGTATTTAATTAGGAATAACAGTTTTTAATGTCGGCGGCCTCCTCAAGTTACACGAGTCTGGTTATCTTCACCCTCGAAACATTGTAGCTTCTTGTCCATAAAACTTACAATAAATGCCTGGAATGAAGGACCTTTAAGACCAAACGCTGGGACCTCACAAAGACTAACAGATGGATCCGATAGCCGTTTTGTCAAACGCTTGCTAGATTGATTAAAAACTTGAGGCCGTTAGGTAAAACGCTCATGCTAACGCTCGATTTTCTCATGAATAATTTCATGAATAATAGCGCAAACGGTCAACCCGTTAGTGCAAGCGCTCTGCCTCTACTTCAAACGGTTAAACCGTTAGATCGGCCAAACGAGCGTGAAATGGTCCTAACGGTCTCACGCTTTGCCCGTTATTATACGTTTTCCCACGCAGGGTCACAAATATCGATGCTCCAACAGCAATCTGGTGAGACTTGGAAATGCTTTTCACAGATAATAGTAGTTGGATACAAGGCATATTGCTTGTGGACTCTGATTAAAATTAGTATTTCTCGTTTATTAACCTATCCAAGGCCCAGTTGAGTACGTAAAATGTTAACCATGAAGTAATTTCCTTAGGGCTTGACTCATAAAAATGTGAGGGGGTGTGTTGTCCATGGACGAACATGAAAGTTTTCTAGATTTGCCAAATAACATGAAAACCAGTAGAAGCTGAATACATCAGAGAACTGACCTGTTTCTCCCATACTGATGCACCAAACACTCCGCGGAGAACAAAAATGAACATTGCAGCTACTTGTAACTCAGTAACATCAAACCTGGTAAAAAATGAACTCATCAGTGATTATGTTTCTTTATATCAGAATAATATTATACTCTTAATAAGCTTCAGAGTTTCAAACTTAATTTGCCAGGATGTGAGTGTCAATTATAAGGAGGAAATGACAGAAAAATTAGCTTCACAGCTAAAACGTTTTTATATCTTACTGTATAAAGTCTGTGTACAAAGAAATAACAATTATAAGCGAAACTTGCTGTTTTAGAAAATTCAAATTTGCCGCCATCGTTTGCAGCTCAACAAATTACGTTAGAATGAATTATCTACAATACTGTCACACATAAGACAAAAATTTCAATTTTGTAAGATATCATAATAGACCAAAATAATAGACAAATTTGGCGAGTATCTCTAACAAAATAATATTCATTTCCTTTGGTGTTCATAGCACACATTTTTTTGTAAACTTATGATACTGACAGAAACAGTTGAGCTTGCACAGGGCAGTTTCCAATCTCTGACACACACACTTAGTTTTTATTGGATGTCCTTTAGCAGTCCTCTCTATAACTTGAAATATAAAAGTTTCTTTCCAATATTTTCAAATCTTACGAGGAGTACACAAGTTTGCTTGAAGTCTTCAAATTCATACAACAAAAAATGTCGAAGTGCAAATTGGAACTTCCACACCATTTCCTTTTGTACAATGCGCTCCTCTCCCGCATGGGAGTAGCCTCGCACCTCGTGAGGCATCACAAGAGTTGTTCTTTCCTGCCTCGCAAAAATTCACCCGCGCCTCGCGAGACGTGATAATTCATCTTTCCTGCGAGCAGCACTGTAGTTTGTCTTGTCATGTGCTTGAGCACTTTCTGAGTTAGAGAAATGCAAAAATTGCGTGATCTCTAGAAATCTGTTTTGAGGCGTGACCGTCTTGATTGTCTCATTGCCTAAAAACAGTTTACTTGACCGATAGTCAGAAGCTTTAGGTAATATGTTTACATCCACCATCATACAAACACCAAAGTATGCCTTCATCCATTGTGCTAGCTGTTGCTGTTTAGCGACCAACATTTGTCGAGCATAGCGACTTGTTTCTTGCACAACCAGTTCAACAGTTTCTTCGCCAAGCAACTCTAGGAAATATTGATTAACTGTTGGATTGTCTCCTAAGTTGTGAAAAACAGCCTATTCACCCGAGATTTCGTTAACCAAAGTTATGCAACTGTGTGCACCACATTTGGTCTTTCTCGATTCACTTTCCTGGCTTTCACTTTTTTCAGAATTGAAGTCATTTCACACAAGAAGTAAGGTCATTACACCCCAGAATCAAGGTTTTCACTTAAGAAATGAAGTTTTTCACCTCAAATGATGCCAGCTATGGTCTTAATATTTCAAACACAATTTTGATGCTTTGAGTATCTAATTAAATCCAATTTTAACTATTTTTTTTAGTTTTATCTCTGACAGGAAATGCATTTTAATTTAAGAAATAACACTGTAGGGCACGAGGCAAACTGACCGTAAGCAAAAATAAAAAGGAATATTCACATACTTTCCAAACTTGAGTGTTCCTGTAACATACACTTGCCAGTGAGCACAGTAGAACAAGAAAACTGCAATGAAGCAATAAAAAAACATCCAGGCAGGCTGTTTCCCAAGCTCTATTGCTATGCAAATCCCTACTGATACAAACACCAAGGAAATAGAATCACATCCATGATCTACAAGTTCACCCAAAGGCGAACTGCTATTTGTCCTGCGAGCTTGCTTGCCATCGACTGCATCCAGCGACTGGTAAATGAACAAGCCAACTGCAGACAGAATATGAGCTAATGCTGGTGCCTGGAAGGGACAAGAAAACATGAGTCCTGAGATACAAACAAAATTTATTTGTGTTAAAGTTATGGATCAATCTTGACTGCAAGTGTATCTGCGCTTGTGGTCACTGCAATTTTGGACTGAAATAGAAAACAAACTTTTTCAAGGAATACAATAACATGAATCATTTCTGATGATGATGATGATGATGAGAGTGACAATTTGTCTACAAAACCAAAAGCCCTATTTCAATCAATTTTGAAATTGAATACAAGGACTGATGATTTAAAGACTACCATAAAACCTAAAGATAAAAAATGGACAAAAACACAAGGAGGAAACAATTTTAAGCTTTTGGTTTAAATGAACTTTAAAATCTTTTAGTTTTAACAGTGACAAAAAGGCTACCTTCATCACAAAGCATCTTAAATAGCCAAATATCCTTAAAGATCACAAACAAAGCTTGGGGTTCCTTTGAAAAAAACATCAGCATCTTAAATAGCCAAATATCCTTAAAGATCACAAACAAAGCTTGGGGTTCCTTTGAAAAAAAAAATATCATCAAGGAAAAAGGGACTTCATTTACAAATCAACTTTTTAAAAAAAAGTCCTTGGCCTTTGACTTTAATCATGGCAGTGAGAACACACGCAAAAGGTTTGAAGATAATTCTGTTTCTAATGAAACTTTTGAAAGGTGAGGTTAGACAGGGGTGGCACAAGGATTTTTCAATCTCAGTTCTTGTACCCAACTGTTTGGTCAAATTGGCATTCCTGCAAGCATTTTCGGTGGGTTATGGGGATTTACTTGTTAAAATACTGTACATTGCAAGTTTTGCTAAAATACATTTTATGCAGGAAGAATAACTATTTCAGCTATAAAAAATTAAAAAGAATTTGCTTATTAACATTAACATATAGTTTAAACTGTTTAAAAGTAAAATCACTATAGGCCCAGTCTTTTTCATAGTGATGATCCTGACAGGTCTTATGATTCATTTATAAACAAATTCTGTACTTTAGCAAAACTTGCCATTGTCCGAATAGTTACCTAAAAGATTAGAAATACAATACTGATAATATAAAATGTTAGGATTTACAAGAAATTGATATCACAACCTAATGAAATAAAATCTACAGAAATAAACTGAACCACTTGATAAACAGGGCCAAATTGCTGTTTAACAAGAATAAATTCAAACTCACAAAGACTGATCTAAAAAAGATTGAAATTTTAAAAAATGATATAATAAATAAAAGGAAGGTGAAGCCTTCTTTGCCTTCTTCTTTCTATGCAAATTGTGGAGTGGTGACTGATCCTTTGAAATTGCTAATAGGTCTAAAAAAAACTTGTAAATATTTTACTAACATTGGCCCTAGTCTGGTCGCAAAATTCCCAACAATTAAATAAATAATTTATAAGCTTTGCGCTGCGTTATGGCGACGTGATCAGAAGTAATGCCAATCAAACGATATCCATGACCCACATATAGATTTTACCTCAGTTTTTCCTTGCACATTCTCTATTGATGTATTCCAAGAGCTGCCACGTGATTTTCACTTAGCTGGCAGTTTTATATTTCATTTTCGAGTTTTTCATTAATTCGGATCTCGCTTATAGCACCAAAAAATTGCTGAGTAAAGGACAATTCAGTCGCAATTCGGTGAAAATAACGGTCACTAAGTCTTTGTAATACTAGTTGCTTCACTATCAATCATTAACTATGTACTGATATTATCCTAGTGCCCATGTGCAAACTTTGGGTGCCAAAAGTTTTAATGATAGGTAATGGTGGTAGTGGTAGTGTTTTTCTACTTGCAGGATAAAGAGGCAGAGCTTCGCAAGAATCAACCAATCAAAATTAGACTGACTAATTTAATTCAATCAAACGTTAATAGTTTGTATTAGTCAATATCCGAATTAGTAATTCAATGGGTAGTCTTTTCACAATTTGTAAAAATACTTTTAAAACAACAACACAATTCTTGTTAGTATGAGTATTTAATAACTTATAAACAAATTTCCAGTAATTTTGGTATGACGATCCCCAAGGGTAATTGAATAAAACTAATGCTTCATGTTATTGCATTGTAAATATTCAATCATTTAAAGAGCATATGACATGAAATCAGTTTTTCAATTTTTCAAAACTGACTTTAAAATATCTGTAACTAATAGAGTTTCTATCGAAAACTCTAGCAGTTACGGATGTTTTAAAATCGACTTATCTCTTTACTTGGTGGCACCATTTTAGATGGACCCAGAAGAGACGCATGTGACCTGTTACATCATCTTGTTGGTCTTTTGGAGGGAACACTTTTAGCGGGAAAAATTCAAACTTACACATGCCGTATCTTGGCGTACTTTCATCGTATGTTTCTCAAACTTGGCAAACCAATGTTTTTTATAGTATTCTTTTTGAAAATTGAAAAACTGATTTCGTGTCATATTCTCTTTATGTTTAAATTAGAGAAGAACAGTATTTTCCTTGCTGTAGCAATGCAAAGCTAGTTACCAGTTTAATTTATGTTTGAAAGAAGTTATTTAAGTTCAATTTAAGGCTGTTATGTTTTTTGGATAATAATTTCAGGCAGCCCTGTTAATTCTGACAGTCTTCAAAAAAACAAAATCTTAAACAACTTTTTCAGCTGTTCAAACGAGTTTTTGAGTTGTTCAAACAAGTTTTACAGCTGTTTGATTGTCTTGATTAAAATATTAATTATGTTCAAACAGAATTTATTAACAAGCAAACATAATTTTTAAACAAGCGAACAGGATTTTTAAACAAGCAAACAAGTGTTAAAAAATGGGTAAACACAAATTTTTAAACAAGCGAACAATCAGGTAAGTTCATCACAACAAAGTTTGATGGCCCTGAGAGATTGAAACATGAAGCTTCACTCATCAACTTGTTTGCAGCAAGTGTCGGCACTGGTCACGTCATTACTTCACTTTTCTATTTTGTTTGTTTTATTAAGTAAGAAAAATGCTTGGAAACCTCAAACTCATTGATTCTAAAGACAAAGTAATAACATTTGAACTGAAATACATTTATGTCTGGTTTAATGTTCGATTGTTTTGTTGCGTTCAGAGTTTCCATTTAGTGTTACTGAAGAGATCAAATCAATCGCACTTCAAATAAAGCAAATTACAAGTCAAGTTAAACAGAGTTTTAAAAAATGTTAGGAATTTAGCGAAAGAGACTTGCTGCTGGAAAAGTGGGAAATGATTATCTCCTCTTTAAGAAGTGCTGAGATGACATAAAACTGCCATTCATGCCACACTCTAACTCAGTACAGACATCCGCCAGCAAGCTAGTCTAAGCTCATAATCTGTATCGGCTCAGATTTTCTTGCTTTCAACCAAATAGAACAGATGTAAATATTGTTTCCGAGACACTATTAACCTACATAAAGTTCTGGAGGTTAATAAAAATTGTTTTGTTACGTGTTACCATTCTCATGTGGCTGTGAAGTTGCTGTTTCCCTAGTTTTGGTTGTAAACAAGGCCACTTCAAGTCAACATTCGCTTTGATCGTTTATATTTTTCAAAAATTCAATTTTAATCAAAAGGAGTCGAAATGGTAATTGACTTTCCAACTTGTTTGAGCCTCTTCTCAATATTTATAAATATTACAAGCTTTTCATAGTCCCATTCAAATGGCTTTTCGATGAGGACATAAATGACTGTCTTTCAGACTTGTTCAAATGTCTTCTAAATTAGCATAAACGACTTTTCAACTTGTTCAAACATTTTTTTGAGCTAATGAGAACAACTTTTTCTCCTATTCCAACAACTTTTTGACCCTTTAAACAATTTTTTAGATTGTTCGAATGGGTATCGAACAGTTTTGAATGAAAAACAGAAAGTTGCTATTGTATGTTTTCCAATGCAGGGTCACACATAAATTCTCAAGTCTTAATTAGGGGCACTCTCCTTACCTATATTACACCAGAGTTCAGAACCTGAACGTGTTTTTACCCCTTCACTTGATAGGTTGACGTGTCATATCTTGACAAGTCTCAATTTCACAGCCATAGGTTAGAAAACTCTCACACTGTTGCACAAAATTTTAATTTTTATATTATAAAAGAATGAACTTACTCAGTAAGCTTTGGAAAAGCTAGATGAATACAAGTGCAATGTAAATCGAAGCTATAAATCCAAGTGCAAATTGGTCCATTCCATAATCAGATGAGGGTTCAATATGAATTCAGCAAGCTTTTTGTGATTTATGCACCAAACAAGAAAGAAAAAATCACAGAAAATGCGAATTCTGCAGCTAATTTTGTCACATAAAATATCTCTATTAAACACAATAATGTTCGTAATTGCAGCTTCTCCACATTTGTGGCCTGTCTGCCATCTTGGATTAAACCCACCCATGCGTGGAGACTAGGTTTTCATGTTATGGTGTTTGGCATCATGGACATTGTTTAAGTGTCCTCCTGAAATGGCTATACCCCGAACTGTTCAAAACTGCTTACTTCTGTCCATTCTTTTAAAACCATTTCAAACAAGTAGTCAAATACATAAATACAATACTAGGTCTGCCTCTGATCTTTGTTCTCATTAATGTTAAACAAACATTGAAACAATTTACAGTCTTATTTCAAGGTCCTCAAGTATGGAATGCTCTCCCCACCACATTGATTTCTTCAAGTAACTTTTATTCCTTCATGCAAAAAATTTAATCTTTTTTGTTTACAAAAAAGAATCCCTATGACTTGTAAATGCTATTGCTAACAAAATTTCCAAGTCGATAAGTATAATCTATAGGTCAAGTACTTATCTTAGTACTTGACCTATAGATTATACTTATCAACTTGGAAATTTGGAGTATAATCTATAGGCCAAGAACTTATCTTACACAAGCTTCCTTGTTAAAACTATATTATTTTTTCTTTTGTATATCCATATTTGTTCTATGGCAACTAAGCCAGGGGGAGGGGAAATTATCCAAGTACTCTAGATAGACTTCATGTCTTACAAAAAGGGATTATAAGAATCACCGCAAAATCAGAACCATGCAGTATGTGCCCATACAAAACCTCTTTTTTAGGAATACGGTCATCTTGATAATTATAGTGAGTATATACCTCTTACAAGTTGTCTTATTTATGTTTCAATTTAGCAAGAAACTGTTCAACGATTCTTCCATTCAATGTTTCAAAAAAGCTCTGAGACACAGTTATTCAACCAGAAATGCTAGCTGTTATAGACTACAAGTGTAGAACAATAAATAATTATAAGGAATTTTACAATTTCCTGTCAAGGCCCATCTTTTTGGAATGCTCTTTCATCATATCTTCAAAGCAAACTATCATAATATCTCTTTAAAATTAATCTAAAAAATTACCTATTGCAACAGTATTTGTTCATTTATTTTTATTCATTAATTATTACAAATCATTTATCTATATGCATACAAAACAGTATTGATAAACCAGAGTTTTTTCCCACTTGTATTTTATAGATCTATTTTATTGAGACAAGATTTAAAGGTAGTCTAAAAATATAAGCCTTGTAGTTTCTTTTTGGACTACCTTGCCCTTGGTATAGCAACCTTATTTTATGTAAATTATTTTACTAAAAATTGCAGTTTATATTACTATTATAATTATTTACTTATTTATTTATTCATTTATTGAAATAATTGTACATCATGTTATGTTATTATGTACCTAGTGGTACTAGTTGATTTTCATGAACCGATTATAAATTTGTTAATATTTTACACATATATAACTTCAATTGAGGAGGATAGTTGCAGAATACATGAGTACCGAAGGCATGAGGTAGATAATTATTCATTAAGCCACTATACACTGAAATTAGTATACGCCTGTGATGCAACAAACTTCCTTTCGAGAAAACAAAAGAGTTTTAGGAAAATAAAAACACTTTCATCACTTGAATCACTGCGCATGGTGAGACTCAAGCATTCATAAGCATGCGCAGCCTTATATAAAATGAACATGTTTGACAGTTTGTCAACTACAAATTGTCGTTAATGGTGTAAAATAGAAACTCTTTAGGCTGTTGAAAGCAAACTTTTTCGATATCGCAATCCCAAACTGTTGCGAAGCGACTGTTTCCTTCTGCAATCTTGTTTTAGTTTCATTATCTACTATTTCGGAGGTAAATATTGTCTCACATCACTATTTCTAAACCAATCAAATAGTGCGCAGCCGTGCTGGTATATATCAATACATCATAATACTTAAAACATATGGGGGGTTCCCTTTGACAAAAACCAATTGGTTTCCTGGGGACTTTCTGCCTATTTGTAAGAAAAGGCAAATAAATAAACTGAAACTGAAAGTTTAGATACTTCAGTCTACCTGATGCCACTACCTTCTACTTCCTTCAGTGAGAGTTATTTTGAGCTTTCTAGACACAAAAAACTTAATGTATAAATACATTTCACTTCACATGCAGACAGCGTAAAGTTTCAAGGGGAAAACTCATAAATTGTAAACATTTTAAGAAAGAGCAGTTAATGAACTCACTAAGTCTAGAAGGAACAAAAACCAGAGTGCATTTAGAGAAAAGTTACTTTCTTGTGTGCCCTAGAAAAAGCAGTAACTGAAACACTTTGGTCCAAACAAAACCTAAAAGAATGATCAGACCCATTCATTTTTTTGTTGTACAAGAAATCTAATATGTTTAGACATAATTTAAAATAAAAGAAAACATTCATTTGTTTTGGTTGGAAAAGTGAACATGTCAAGTGAAATAACCCTTTAGTTTTTCAACTCTTATTAACATGACACTTATTCTAATACAAGTTAGTTGAATCAATCCTTACTTAGGAATCTGAAAAGAACAATGTTTTCCATACATAAAGTTGGTTGCATAAGACCGTCAACAGACAACATTACAATGTTGGTTAATTATTTACAGTGTATTAAACCACATACACAATGAACAAGTATTGTATATACGTATTAAGGATGCGTTTTGATGAACACGAAAGACATATCACAGTGCTATACGAACGTAAAACAATGTACTAGTATTAAGAAAATAAAGACAATGTTCTGTACATAAGAACACAAACTGGTTTGCTGAAAATAAAACGATTTATAACCAAAGGCAAAACTGAAAAGCGCAATTTCTTCTCGAAAAACACCCAAGAGTTTTCTAAGCTTCGAAAACAAAGATTAAAAAGAACTTTTATTGCCTGTTATAACTAAAATGAAACAAGTATAGCATTCTGTAACAAATATTTCTGGAATGTAGAATGATATAACCCTGGCCTGTGGGTGTTGCGTGCAAACAAATAACGAATAGCGCAGCCCTCAGTTGTCGTTTGAGTTCTCATTGCGTCTTTGCAAAACCCACACCCAAGTTCTATACAATCAAAATGCTCTTCTACTCACCTCTCCGCGGGCTTGTGGACAATAGTAAATCAAAATAATTGTTGTAACAACATTAACAGCCAGACCGAGAAATGTAATGGTGTTTGGTGCGAGCCATAGTGGCAATTGTTCAACCAACCACCGCCAATAGACCTGAAAATATGGATCCAAAACAGTTGCACAGTGGGCGCTGTATTTATGCTCTGAGAGTCTTTTCAACTGGCCATCGTTCAAAATTGAGGTCATCTTCGTACGATCGTATTTCACAGCTACAGTTTCAACAAGTAGATGTTTAAACTGCTGCCATAAATAATCAGTTTTTCTTTCGCTTTTTCTGTTCGCGCACAAGACGTGAAAGGCAACGCGCATCCAGGCTTGGCTACCAAGGTCACAAAGCAAATTTTCGTTTGCGACCCGGGGGGGGGACTCCCATATATGTCGCGTCGTCGGACAGGGTTGCTCGTCGTATCCGTTTAGGGGTTGAATATCTTTTAGGGTATAAGGCGAAAATTTTTCCAGAAAACGGTATCTTTTAGGGTGTTTGCTGCGAAAATACGGAACGCTTTAGCTGGTCTAGGCTCCGGGGGGAGGGGGGAGGGGGGGCTATATTGGGGTGAAAAAGGTAAGAATGACCGTCGGAAAAGTCCCCAAAATACCCGAGAAAATACCAATGTATAAAAAACTTTCCACCCTAAAAGATACCAATTGAAAACTGAAAGTTTTGCCTGAGTAGCTAGCGGGCCGGCGTTAAGTCCCTTCGTGTTGCGCCAAAAGTGATTTGAAATTGGACGTTCGCCGAAGGACTTTTGTCTTAACTTTTTGCTCAATGGGCACGTTTGCTAAAACACGGGACTGAAAGCAGTAGTAATAGCTTCATGTTTTAAATCCTAAGAATTACCAGGCTCTTGGTTACGCCTTTATAGATTATGCTAGTAGCGTTGCTCTTTATTTGGCCAAATTATGCTAAGATTATCCTCTTTTTTACAAAATATGCCCATTTTTTAAAATTTGTGCTTTTTGAAAAGTTGCAGATAAGTCCGAAAAATACATTTTTTATTTAGAAGCCGTTGGTCTACAAGAAAGAAATGCAACTTATCCACAATGAGATTCAAATAAACATACATGTGCAGTACTAGACTGTACTCTCATAACTGGGACCAACATGGCCTACAATGTGACTTCCGGTTCCGGAACTAAAGCTTAAAACATCGAAAAACGTCACCAAGTACTTGGGAATAGAGATATAAGACCAATGGTTAAATTGAAGCATCAAAAATGATCCGATAACTAGTATCAAAATATACGAACTATGCCAGCATTGCTACTTGGCAGAAATTATGCCAGTTTGCTCAAATTATGCCAAAAACGATGCTAGCATAATCTATGAAGGTCTACTCTTGGTCTAACACAGGATTTCTTTTAACAACCCCTAAAAATACCGGACTGGTAAATTTTCCGATTAAAAAACGATTGTCCTCACTTAACACTAATAGCCAGAATGGTTTGAATGTAGAAGAGTATGTTATATCTAATCAAAG
>JAOBAT010080284.1:0-19619 GCA_026413305.1 Hydrozoanthus tunicans | reverse complement strand
TACTACTGATACCGTTACTGTTACCGTTACTACTACTGATACCGTTACTGTTACCGTTACTACTACTGATACCGTTATTGTTACCGTTACTACTACTGATACCGTTACTGTTACCGTTACTACTACTGATACCGTTACTACTACGTATACCGTTACTTTTACTGATACTGTCACGGTTACAAGTATTGTTACCATTACTGTTTCCGTGACTGGTACTCTAAGTGATACAATTTATCGATATGAAACAGAACCGTAAGAACTACTTACGTCCTCCCCCTGCCGGTGAATAATCATTTCCATAAAAATTTAACCCCAGCAAAATTTTTGCTCTTTGCTTGCTCGGCTCTGGGCTCAGAGCCATAACGCATTCTCTCACCCAGGGTAAAGGCGCGTTTGGACCGGGCCTGAAACACGAGTAAAACAACTTGCATTTCTGATGATTTTATGAATAAACAAATATGTGTTGTTTTCTTTCATTGACTTAAATATGGTTTTCATTATTATCGTTATTATTACTATTATTATTATTATTTTTATTAATATTATTATTACTAGAAGATTCGGTCTTTTCGAGAAAAGGGTATTATGGTTTTCTTGTGTTCCACGTGGACAATCCCGAAGAAGCGCCGAGTATACCGACGGCAATCCGAAGGGCTTTGACAACGGCCCGAAGAAGCGCCGAGGATACCATGGACAGAACCCAAAAACACGCCATTGGTCATGAACCCGACTGTTCGTTCGGGGAAGTCAAAGGCTCTTGAACGAAGGCCCGAAGAAGCCGAGGATACCATGGACAGAACCCAAACTGAGATGCACTAATATATTGACGAACACGTGGCTCAAGGTTAGATCTGCTCTCGCTACGCTCGAGTAATTATGTTCAGACTAGCGGCCATACTCTGTACCTACCTGTTTGGTGACCCGTAGTCATACGTCATCAAGCTAAAGCCGTCCAAAACTGGAACTAATATTTCAAAATCATTTCTGTCAAACAGACCTCGTCGGTTGCTGTAGAAAAAAAAAGAAAAACAACTTTAAAACAGCCAAACTCGTCGTGCACTGTTTCTTTATTAATCTTTTAAATAGTTATTCAATTTCAATATTTTTGTCACATCTTTTCTAATATTGCAAGAGTTGTATTGAAAGAACCAATCATTTTTCTAATATTATCATTATCCCTTTGGTTACACTATTATCATCATTTTTTTGTAATTATTTTATAACTAAAAGCGAAGATTAAGGGGAATTACTGAAAACTCCTATCTGTGTAGAAAGAAGAAATTATAATAATCTTGGTGCTTTCGCGTAAAGCTCTTTACAAAGATTTTGCCAGTCGTCACCCTTATTCTTCTAAATACAGTCTTACTTAAACAAAAAAACTTCTAAATTCAAAGCCACTACTTGAAAACCAACAAAGTGGCAATTATTTTCTTTGTCTTTAAAGCAAGATTCTGAAAATGCCCATTGCTTCAACAAACTCTGAAGTTTGCAATTCTTTTTTAGATTTTATGACTTTGTTTTTTAACCTTAGCAGGTTAACGGTTAACAACAGTGCTAGCTGAGGGCTCACCCGCCAACGATTGGTGGAGGAATGACGAGTATCGTCTTTAGACCTTTCTGCCGTAACGCGCTGGCGATCTTGCTTACTAACACATACAGATTCCTAAAGAAAAAATTGCAATTTGTCAATAACAAGTGTTTGTTGCGTTCGACGAAGGAGGAGAACGCGTCCTATTTTTGCTGTTGCTCGCGGGCTCAGGTTTGATGCCATGCTGCGTTGAGGAGTTTTCGTACGTAGGCAGGCTGGGCAGCCGCCATAAGTGGCTCGACTTCATTCGACTGTGGTCATTCGTGCTTGCTAAGACCATGCAAGCGTGACTAAGACTCAAACAAAAATAAAATAAAATTTTAAAAAAACCACACACATGCGAAAATATTTGGCAGAAAAGAAATCCTGTGTAATATTTGATGAAATTCTGTTGTGAAAGATCGAGAAAAGAACGATTAATGTAGAAAAAATTCAACGATCGAAGCACAAGCTGTAAGATGCGCGACTAGCATTTGAGAGTAGAAACTCATTTAAAACACAATGAACCAATACTCTAGAATGTTAATGGGAATTGTACAGAGAGGCCGACTGGAGGGAAACACGTCGAGTGCACTTCAATAATCTGTGATTATTTCTAGGAACAGCTACTATAGCGCAGAGATTTTAAATGCTGAATTTAGAATACTAAGTTGTTCTCTTTGAAGCATCTGTAATCTTATGTAATCTTATTGGCTAGTCTTAGCAGCGGCAATAAAACTATTGTAATCTAAAACCATTTTCACGATTGCTTGGTATGGGTATCTTGCACTAAATTTTGGGGAGAATGTACAATCATGTTCCTTTTTTGGATTAGTTGTGTTTGGTAATTAAACAAATGTTATGGTTTGCAATGATCTTTCCTACTTGTCAGTGGAAAGTATTACGTCATTCGCAAACATATTTGAAACATTATGGAGCGAACGTCTCTCACGGCATGTTAGACATAATTACTGTGCATATTTTTCGCACGCAGTACAATAGTATTTGTGCTTTTCCTTTTTTAGAAACTAAAATCTAAAGTTTTACATATATGACTAGGACTGCTATTACCGTATAATTATCACGTAATTGTTTTCATATTATTGAAAGGTTCTTGGTGATGATTGTTAAAGGGGAATTAAACCCTAAAATCACTTTTTGTCAAACAAAATCTTTAAATATCAGAAATAGCGATTAAGCGAAGAGAGAGTGAGGCTATGACGTCAGATATGGGTAAGAATTGGCTCGGACCGAAAAAAGTCATCAATGGAGTGAGATATCGCACACAACGAAAGTTGTAACTTTCACTCTTGACTGTGTAAGCGAGCTTATAACAACAAAATATGCTCTTGCCCTCGCTTGCTCCCCATAATCTACCTCAAACTTTACCTTCGTTTACCACTGACAAGTCGACAAGCGCCCACGCTTAATGAATCCAAAGGACCCGAAACACGCACATACAAACTAGAATTTCTCGGACAATCAGTGCGACACAAAAAAAACAACTTTAGATATGTTCTCAACACCTCGAAGGATTTCATTAAAAAAATTTTGATTTTACAGTTCAGTTCCCTTTTAACAGACCCGAAAGCTAAACTTACTGTTTTGTGTCTCCATTGTACTGGCTCCACACCTCAATTACTAGACCATCAAATATATTTGCCTGATGATAAAAGGGCATTATCATTAAAAACCGAAAACCAAATTTTTTGCCCTCTTTATATTTGCTGCCTGGAATGGCTTCTTCGTTCAAAAAAAAAACTTCCTGGTCTGTAAAGGTAAGAAATGGATGCCATTTTGCTTACTGCCTCGAAATAAATTAAAAGTCTTGCATGTCGCGAGTTACTGGAGCCAATCAGAGCTCCGGAAAATGCACACCGGTTGCTTTGGTAACACAGCACTGAAGACGGGCATCTTACTTTTGGTTTTACTGATACTAGCCCCCCCCCCTCCCCTCCTCCTTCCCCAACACAAAAAGAAGTTGATGAGCAAATGAGCCTTGAAATGACTGTAGGAATATCAACCTTTTCTGGTGTTTCATACACATTTCGGGGTGTTTCAAAAGAAAACTGCAGGTATCGCTTCACCCTTTCAGTCCAAGTAGAATCCATATCTTTCATTGAATAAGTTTGGGAGAATTTTACTTTTCATCTTCAGTTTGTTTGGACAGTTCTTAATTTCTTTTTACTGGATGTCCTATTTTATGTGTGTTATGTAAGGAGAAGTTGTTGATAACTGATTGGGATTAATACACTACTGAGCAAAGTAACCGAAACTCACATCAGGCTAACCACTCACACAATGTGCCAACAATGACTGATACGCCTTTTTCAAAAATGACAGTGATTTTGATTTATTTAGTTAAATTTTCAAAAGAATAAAAGTTATGTTACCCAAAGACACTATTAAAAGAATATACTAAAATCACCGGCATTTATGAAAAGGGTCTATTAGATAGTCCCTGCCTTGCAGTGCTTACCGTACTGTAGGATACAAGCGTGTCTACTAATGCATTCATAGCTGCTTCACTAACAAAGATGATATGATAATCATTCGGCGTCCAGCCTTCAAACAACACTCGTGGCACTAAAAAATAGAGGACATATTGGTATGAAGAAGTCATAAAACTTCTAATGCTAAGTTCAATTATACAATAATGAATGGTAATAAACAATAAAAGTAAAGATGTATTTTTGACTTTTAAAAGTTGCAACTAGGCGCTTCACCAAGAATTTACAACCTAAATAAGGTCTATAAAAGAATTAAATAAGAACAGAGTATATATACCTACTAACTTAATATTGAAAGCTACTTTGATTTACAAATTATCAACTAATGGACCTGGCATACATACAATCAAGGCTCAAAAATTTTAAAAACAAAAAGCTTAAAACAAGTACAATACAAGCGGGCACATGTCCAAATGATACACGAAGATCATTATCCTTTGGTGCAGGAGGATCATGTCCCATTTATGCAGGAGGATCATGTTCTGTTGGTGCAGGAGGATCATGCTCAATTGGTGCAGGAGGGTCATATTTCGTTGGTGCAGGAGGGTCATGTTCCATTGGTGCAGGAGGATTATGTTCTGTTGATGCAGGGGATCATGCTCCATTGGTGCAGGAGGATGATGTTTAAATGCTGCAGGAGGATCATGTTCTATTGGTGCATGAGGACAATGTTAAATTGGTGCAGGAGGACCATGTTCTATTGGTGTAGGAAGATCATGTTCCATTGGAGCAGGAGGAGCACGTTGAGTTGGTGCAGTAGGGTCATGTTCTATTGGTGCAGGAGGATCATGCTCCATAGGTGCATGAGGATTATGATCCATTGGTGCAGGAAGATCATGATACAATAAAACCATATTTATAAGCAAGTAAGCTATGACCACAAGAATTATTCTTTATACCTAGCTTAACTTGCTGGTTGCCTTTCCTTACATCCATCATCCAGCCTGCAATTACAAAAGTAAAATGAAGAAGCATCACGCTGATAGAACTAGGAATTGGGCGTCTGTCCATGATTTTAAAAACGTCTTTTCAAAGGTTAACAATACCATTTTAAATGTTTCAGTCTTATTATTTGTGATGTCGAGGTAAATCTCCAACAGTACACAGTCCAATCTACAGTAGTCTAGGCGAGGTATTCACTAAGAATATTATGAAGAAAAAGTGGTATTTCTTTTCTCGAGCCAAGTGACTCATTTGGTCACCTCTTACAACTCTGTTTCCATAGCATATAAGCAGGCAAAAGCTTCGACTTCCCTTGGACACTTATCCATCACTTGTTAGCCCCCAGCATAAGCTTGGACTCATTTATACAGCTGAGTCAACTGAAACAAATCAGTTTGTACATACAATACAGTAGGACTACCATCAGATACTATATAGTTAGCTACCTTTAACTTGTAAATTATCAGAAGTTCAATTGCTTAATCAATATTCTTGTATAAAGTGAAGATGGAGACAAATATTTTACTAGAGAACTTGAAATATACTCACTATACCTTCATCAATATCATGCCCTCCTTCGACTACAAATGTCCCAGTCTTCCTGAATATTATAACAAAATAATTGTTTTTTTCTGGTGAAGATTAGGAAACTTTCATGCAGATTATTGCAGTACTCATTTCATAATCGTCGCAAAGACAAAGGATTAACAATTTAAGTATTGAAAGTGCTGAGATACATAATTTTTACCCAGTTAAACACTCTAATAATCAGGTGGATAGAAATGTAATTTAGTTGTTTCAAGTGTATGTGGGTAAACATTATTTATCTTTATCATTTTAAACAAGTGTTGGTCAATTCAAAACCTGGTCAATATTTTAAATCTTACATCATTGAAAAAGTTGAGTTCAATTTATAAAACCTTCCTTACAAATTAGTTGAGCCTATACGTGTTGCAATAAATTTGGAGTGGAAAAAGAAATGCTTCTTATATTATGTGGGCAAAAATGATTTGTTCACTTACTAACTAGTAAGTAAAGTTCACAACGTTTGTGAATACAATATACATTCTAACGAACCAAATAACTTATTCTTTTTATAGTTAAGGTTTTTAGCTTAGTTCAAGTTTTTTTTGCAGATTTAATTTTGTATCTGTAGTTGACCTTGTAGTGCAGTGTGTGATATATGCATACTGTATCATCTTAATATTACATATTTACATATATAATAAAGCATGCAAGATCTAACTTGGTCTGGACCACCACTACAAAGTGTTGTATGAAATGTGGTTTTATAGGGTTTGGAGGAATAAATATAAAGTCGATTTAGAAATTTATCCACATTAAAGTTAATTACTTTGTTGATTGTTGGTTGTATACCAAATAATAAAAGGTGCGAAATTGTCAATTAGCGGGTTGAAAGAAACTGATCAAGAGACATTTTCTTTTCTTGTATGTCTGTCTAATGCCTTTAAGTATCAACAATTGCACTTTCTTATAAATTACAAAGCAAATGCTTTTCAGGCAGTTAACTGTCAACCATTACTGACAAAACACACTGACCTTCTTTTGATCTGAAGCCACACTGGAGAAACATAGGAAAATTTACCACCAAACAGCTTTGCAACATCATAGCCATGTGGATTCCACTAAAGATATCAAAATTTGTCAAAACAATATTAGCTCTCTAGATCTTTTAAAATATTATAATAGACATGTTAACCAAACTAGGACAAGGGCTAGTAAGGCTAAATGAGTGCACACAATTAAAAGTCAAGAATATTGAAATCACCACCATTTATGAATATAAGGTCTAATATTCAAATGACTAAATTGATAATCATCTTAAAATAAATATTACAATGTTGATCTTTCTAGTTTTTCTTGATTCTTTCTGTATTTTAACTGCAATTTTCATTTTGATAGTTGGGCTAAGTCTCTGAAAATGACAATGCACAACTGGATGGAGTGCTGGATAAAAAGACAAATTAGCACCACTGGATGAAAAAAACAGTTCAAATGCTGTGTAGAACAAGATGCCATGCACACTGGATGAAAGTGACAGATCGAGTACTGGGTAGAACAAGAGGGCACCACTTGGATGAAAGTGACAGATTGAGTGCTGGGTAGAACAAGAGGGCACCACTGGATGAAAGTGACAGATCAGAGTGCTGGTTAGAACAAGAGGGCACCATTGGATGAAAATCACAGATCAGAGTGCTGAATAGAACAAGAGGGCATGCACCACTGGACGAAAATGACAGAGTGCTGGGTAAAACAACATGGCACGGGCACCATGCCTGGCTAGAACACTGTTCAACATGTACTTTTGTTTTAACTTTTACCTACCGGTGTAACATAACCAAGAACATCTCCTTGAAAGTAAGACTGGTTTACTGCTTTGCTGTAAGTGTTATAAAACTTGAGAATATCTCGGACTTTAGCATCTTCAACGACTAGGCCTCTTGAGGTCACATTCTGTGATGAAACTTTGTTCTGTTTCATTAGAAAAAATTCAGATTAGTAATTTGAACTGCAGCAATCCTATAATACCAAGTAATATATTATAGATATAATCAAATTTGCAACCTTCAATAGTGCATTTCTAGTGTTCTGATTGGTTCACTCAATTCAATCTCAGTTATCAACTCATAAACTGAATTGACTGGTCACATGTGTATATTGAAACTAGCTATTTAGTATTGCAAAGCTTTGAAGATACACAGGAGACTTTTGAATGCTATTTTTCATTGCAGATGTATAGATACTCAATCCACACTTTTAGCAAAACATCATATACATAATTCATATATTCTGAAAGGTAAAAGTCTAAAAAAAGTTTTGGTTTCTGCAATTAATTTTCACAATTGTTTTAAACACATAAGAAACTTTTTTCTAGAAAACTACACTTTTTTCCTGGAGCGTTTATTCTCCTGCATGTTAAGATGAATACCACTGTTTTTTGTTTCAATTGGAAAGCACAAGGTATGTGGCTTGAAGTTTCATCTCGTATGGACTTTAAATGTATAAACTTCTACCTGTGACTCAATTTTTTGGACAATAAAAAATTGTAGATAAACTGAGACATGTTTGCCAAAGGGCTTGCAATGCCAGAGCACAAGTATACAGGCAAAGAGATGCCAAACACAGCAGTGAAATTGCTTTGTGGATGGAACTATGCTCCACTAAAGACACTGTCAAATGAGTGTGTTCACACCTCAACTCAGTTGGTAAAAATATGTTTTTCGCTATAACTCAAAAACTAAATAATGTTTTAACATGGAGTTTTCGTACATATCAAAAAAAACAGTTTCACATGTTCAAAAATTAGGAAATATGAAAATTGAAAAAAAAAAATTGTAAAAAGTCTCCTGTGTGTCCTTAAACATGGTTCTGAATAAACTTTGGCTGTCATTTTCAAGTATCGGTAGGTTTGGAAAACTCAAGAAATTTTATTTAACAATAAAATTATTGAAGGTAGATAGTAGATATAATGTTCAATACTTTATAGCTGCTTTCATATATTTAGGTTTCTGTTAACTCTATTAAATTAACCCAGCTGTTCATTTCCAGTGATCCAAAAACAATACATTTCCAAATTAATTTTACCAGATGTGTTTGAAATAAATGACAGAAAAAAAGAAAGGTTGACATAGATAGAAAAAATATTACATGAAGGTGTGAAGAATTTCAAAGACAAAACTTTTTATTTTGGTGTTGCTGTTTGCTGTCATTTCATTATGGAACTTATAAGTTATATAGCATTATAAATTAACCATGGAACATGCAGTCATTAAAATAAATTTTGTATAACAAGTTGACAAGTTCATTTAGATACTTTTTTTCTAGACAACAGAGCTTAGTATACTCTCATAAGCACCTGTCATGTTAAAGCTAATGAACTGTATAAAATTGCTTATTCATCCGAATGCACTATTAATAATTGATTTCTTTGCATCAAACTTCGAATATAGTTGTGACCATTAATATTGTTGCAACAACAAAAAATGTTCCGCATTTTCAACTATTTTCTACAGGAAATCAATTGACTCAGTAAATCTACGCAACTAACGCATCTGAGTAACAACTATTTTTAAAATATAACGAGAGCCTATTGTTCGCAACGGAACTATATCTAGCTCAATATGTATTTTAGCAGACAAAATGCATTATGCAACTTTAAACCAACACAATGGACAGGCTAAATGTTAATACAAAACACAAAATGAAAATGGTAGATAAAATTTTCACACGTAACTATAAATATAAAAAATATGGCTGATCAGATTAAAAGTAATAAAGAGTACTGCAGTTCTTGTAATTCGGGTGTTTTTAACGACTACCAAGGCCTCGTGTTTCGGAAAACCGTCAGGTGTATATGCATTTAACAGGGTAAATTTATTCTCACTAACCGTGGTTGAGCTGGAACTCAAAAAAAGACCAAATGAGAACAAATGGGTTAAAATACCATGGCACATACTGCACTTACTAACCTGTTTTTTCTCTTTGCCTTTCTTGTTTTTATTCGACTTCGAGAGTGTC
This sequence comes from Hydrozoanthus tunicans, assembly GCA_026413305.1. NCBI lineage: Eukaryota > Metazoa > Cnidaria > Anthozoa > Zoantharia > Hydrozoanthidae > Hydrozoanthus > Hydrozoanthus tunicans. The sequence continues at coordinate 10,061 of JAOBAT010080284.1, read as the reverse complement.
CCAGACACGTGAAGTTCCTCACAGCAAAGCCAATATATGGTCAAAATGATCACCACAACTGGAAAAAACCCAGATTTCATTTTGTGATCTTTCAGAGATGTAGTTTTTGCCTTATGGAATATTAAACGTATCTAGGAATTATCTGCTTGATCCAACCCTAAATTTTCAAAATATTTGTATTCACTTCCCCAGCGTCACTCACAACGTGTTCGTTGTTTTGGATTCCATGTTGGCAACTACAATAATAATGGCCAGCAGGCAAGAAAGTTTGGCATCTTCGTGTATGCCAACTTATAGCGGATTTCAGACATTCAGTTTGAAGCCTCGTCCTTTATTTATTTATCTTATACACTGTTTTGTTTTCATTTTCACCACAAGTGTTTTTCAACCGTTTTTTTTACGTCATATCATAATTCATTTTGAAATGTATATTACAAACGCTATTGTAAATTAATTCTTAAGACCTGAAGAAGACCGGTAGTGGCCGGTCGAAATATAGTCGTCGTTTTAAATTTATTCGTCGTTTGTCAGCTTTTCTTACTTCAGTTTCATTCCACATACCGAATGCAGAATTCCTAAAAAGAATATGTAGTTTCTTGAAACCACTTGCAAGATTTTTTAAATTGAACATTTTCGTCCATTTATAAGCCCTCTTCGAATATGATCCCCTTCAGAAAATGTAGTAGTAAACTGAGAAAGCTCTTTGACCAATAATCAATAATATAGTTGATTATTTATTAGTCCCCAGGGTTGCGCGTTATCAGTATATATTGAAGTTCACTTCGAGAGGGGTCAGGGAGACATTTTATCCCGGGAGTGGGGGGTGAGGGACTCCCGCATATAAGTGAATAGTGATGTTCGGCCACAAAGTCTTGAAAATATCCTTAAAAGATGTGCATATGTTAACTAGGGTACTTCCTGATCCTAAAAGGTTTGACCACGTCTTTACATAGCAAAGAAAAGTTTAGCTTTATCGAGCTTTAGACTGAGAAACAGTGTAGACGTATTGTTGAAGCTAATAGATAGTATTTCTTTATGAAACTATTTCAATCTGTTTAATGATGATTAAAATTCGAAAACTAGTAGTGCCCAAGGGGGTACTATACTCCCTATATTGCGGTGGTAGGTATGACCGTCGTATTAAAATTGCGAGTCCTGTATTTTTAGGGGTTGTTAAAAGAAATCCTGTGTTAAACCAAGAGCTTGTTATTTTTTAGGGTTGCATGAAAAATCGCCAAGCTATTGGACTGCGTGTAGTCCCGTGTTTTAGCAAACGTGAGCCCTGATAAGAAGTTTGATAAGACAAAAGTCATTTTGCAAATTTCCGCGCGCCTTTATTTAATAACTGCATGTTAAGTTCAGCGCAACACGAAGGGGCTTAGCGCCGACCCGCTAGCTATACCCAGGGAACTTTTTCAGATTTCATTTGGTATTTTTGAGGGTAATTTTGAAACCAAAAGGTATTTTTTTATAGGGTGGAAAATTTCTATGCCTTAGTATTTTTTAGGGTGTTTTGGGGACTTTTCCGGACTCTTCCGACGGACGACGGTCATCCCTACCCTTTTGACCCCGAAGTACCCCTCCCCCCCCAAGCAGTGACCCTGACCCATTTTTTAAGAGAGTCCCTATTCCCAAACAGGAATACATGCAATAAAAAACTTTGCCCGATTCGTGTGGCTGTTTTTCCTGCGAAGCTACGAATAAACATTGTTCATTGATAAAACTCTTTTTAATCAAATTTGAAATAGAAATTTCTTCGCCCTGACAATCAGGAAGCCTGAATTTTGAAATTTCATTCTTAATCCTGATTCGATTAGTTTGAACTCCCCGTTTTTTTTAAAAACCTTTTTAGCCGAAAAAACTACAACAGGCGACAAAACGCCATGAGAATCTGTTGAGCACCTTCGCTTTGCGAAAGGCTTGCGGAAGCGCGCGAGTGGTTGGCGTGGGGCCTCAGATGCAGTGAATTTTGGGCAGCGGATAATAGGTACAGAGAGTGCGCAACAACTCATCTTTTATACACATTTACTTCCGGTTGTCAGCGTTGCTCCTGGATCATGAAAAATTACGGGAGATTGTTGACAAAGTGAACAACAAACTTGGATACACTAAAGAAATCAGCATTTGGAAATACCTAAACTCTTTTTGTGTTAACGCCCTGCTTGAAATCGAGCTAATTTCATGTTGACCTTTTCCCGCCACTCTTTTTTTTCCGCGAGCCGCGAAACAGAGCAGCTATCAGAAAGGCATAGAGCCGCTGGCATTTTTCAGAGCCAACTCTGAAAGTTGCATTTTTGAACTGGAAAACGAGAAAAAGATTGACTGTAATTATCAAAAATCAGAAGTCGAGGAGCCTAAAAGAGTTACACTGTCCTTGGTTGAGGAGAGGAACTCGTTTGTGGTCAAACTTCAAGATTTGGATGCCCTTGCAATTGGACGAAGTGTTGAGTCGAGGAAATGTGACAGGACAAGGAAACATGTGATGTCGTTGAAATTTGTTGGGTAACGGGCACACAGGAAGCTGCTAATAAACAGAACGAACCTCCAAGCAACGTGGTCACGAAAGAACCACAAGGTTTTGGATATATCCAAGACGATACAAGTATAACTCCTTCAAACAAGGCCAAACAAGCCATTGCAAACAGTCCCAGTCGGGAATTCCATGCACGCAATGAGGTGAAGTTATGTGCCTTGATGGTTGTATTATGTGACATTTAGGTCTTTGGACGTGTAGTGTAACATTACGCGGAGAGATGTATGCAAATCATTGGCTACATTTGAAAGTAAAATAATATCATTTGGCATTTGTAACTCAAGAAGTTTGACCGTGTCAGAAGCATACTGCTTCAATTTGTGTTTGGTTTTTTTTCTACAGAGCTTTTCACCGCTAATATCTTCAGGTACGTGAAAAATGTTTTTTTGGATCATATTAACTTAAGGTACAGGTTTGCAAACGATACTGTAGAGCACGAAACTGCCCAGCACTGACCCTGCATGCATCTTCGTGAATGTTGGTAAAAGGATGGGACAGTAGGAGTCCTGATCTCCGATCTCACCCGCACATTTCTATTTTGGTTGCTTCGATTCTTAACAAGCGAAACCGCTAGCGCATTTAAATCAAAACGAATGGATGAATCTGTACGGCTAAAGGAATGTGATTTCACATTTTCGTGCTGCTGCATCCAAATGCCGTGTTGGTTTGGCACTCCAAACATGGCTGACTGGTCAAATATGCGTATATATTCCTGGAGCTAGCGGTCGGGTGCGAGCGAGCAAAGATCACAATCACCTACAAGAAGCAATTTACGTGCTTAAAGCACATTATTCTGAGAATTAAGTGTAGTCAAGCGATAACGAGACCACTGGAGTGTAAAATATGCTGAAGCAAAATGCATTTTTATAGATCCGAGTTATTTTTTTCGCGTCCCTGCGTTTCTGGGCAGACACGAAATATTTTCTACTTCGGCATCAGTTTTCATTGATCGTGTTTCACCGCCTCTTTCGCACCTCTCTCAAATGTTCGATAAATCATTAGTTTTCACGTTTCAATGCCTGTGGTTGTTTACCGGTGAAGTTAATTTACTGTTGAGCAATATCTGGGGGTCTATTTACTGTTGAAATATCTTTGAAGCGTAGCGCGCGAAGTGTGTAGTAACAATATTGTTATTGTTCCCTCTCGCTGTAAATTACTTGCATGTTGTCTGCAGTCATATCTTCGGCAGTTGACCGCGCGAAATCATACAGGAATCCGGTTGTTTAAACATCTGGAAGATGAACTTGGTGAGGTCTTTTGATATCATCTTCATTTATCCGAGTCAAAGAAAATCCCGACCGTGCCATGCGAATCAGTTCTAAGTGGTGAGATTATTATTTCTTCTGTATTCCGACTTCAAGCGGTTCTTTGTTGAGTAAATGTCACATTTTAACTAAAAGAAACTACAACCTGCCCCTCACCTTTAGCTCTGAAATCAATTGAAAGCAACGTTTTGTTTGAAAACTAATTTATTTATATACATCAAAGAACAGATGTGTAATGTATTTTAAGGCTTTAGATTATATGGCACTGTATGTTTTGCACACCGGTTTATTGGATTTTCATATATGTTTAGGAAGAGTAGTACATCTACTTTGATCCAAGCACCGATTGTTTATCATTTCATCAGTGAATCAGATACTCGCAGTAGGTTGAATAAACTGTCTTTTGTTTCGTTGAGAACAAATCTGCCAAACGCTGTTATTCAACCATCTGATAGATATTTAGTACTGTGTTTAACAATTTCGTTATTACACCATTTTTGTACTTATACCTTCACCTGTTTGATTTGATTCTGTTATATTAGGTTAATTTGATGACAAATTGTAGAGTTGAGTGCAAAAGTTGATTTTTAAAACTTGGTCTCAATTAAGCCAATGCACTCCAGACATTGTGTTCGATGATATAATATATTAAACTTTTATCCTCACTTTACTTGAAACTACTATTTATCATTCCTGTCTTGGCATTGTAGAAACTGACAAATGTTTAATAAAAACGTTAACAACAACACTCAGATTGAGCTGATTTTTTCAATTCCAAGTCTATCAAAGCTAAAATGATTTTCTACAGTTGATTTTGATGTATCTAAGAAAGTAAAATTGATTAGTTCCTGGCTTAAATGCTGAGTGTCTACTACAGACTGTATGCATAATAATCAATACATATAATATTAATATTATATGTTGGTAATTTTACCCTTTCAGTCCCAGTTAGTTATCAACATCTACCTTCTCCTTACATAACACAGACAAAATAAGACATTTAGTAATGAGAAAACAAAAAGTACTCAAATACAGTAAACAAGTAAGTATGAAGAACAAAATTTTCACCCAAACTTCATTGAAATGAGAAATATTGTCTATTATGTATTTGGGAGAACTTAACAATACAAGCTGGATTGAAATTAAAAGCTCTCTTTGTTTAGGATTATGTAAATGACCTGAGGTATAAGAACTATTTTTGTGGTTAATTGTTTTATATTTTAAAAGGTTAATTTATCAAAGCCATTAGTTTTACAGACAAAAATGTCACGTATTACATTTTTAATGGTACCTTGTTTTTTCAGAACTTTAAAATTGCAATAATTTTTATCATAAAATTAAAACTATAAAAACTTACAGTAACATGAGGCTGTAAGAACAGCCTGTATTCGGGGCTTTTACATTGTCATGAAGTTTTGTTGTATGTGAAGCAAGCTTCTGCAGTCAATACTCGCATCTTTATTTCAATCCTGAAAACACAGTTTACCATGAACTCCGTCACAACTTTTAAGCTTCTGCCAGCTTCAAGCTCAAAATCTCAAAATTTTTGACCTTGTGGAGTGTAACCCATTCTTTCGCAGGCGCACCAAAGTTTAGGCTTTGTAACCAAGTTAAGGTTTTGTAACTGAGTAAAGTTCAGGAAATTTGGAATACAAAAAATAAAATTGAGAATAATAGTAATGAAAAACAGAGGCAAAACCTTGACTCAGATGCCTTCCAGCCCTGAGTAACTATGTGTACACTAATTAACCTGGTAAGTGCTTCATCAGGGGTTTTGATAAGTTTTGAAGTAGGTGGCAGACCATGTTGAAGTAAGCAGCTGCACCCCTAGGGGGGTCAGCAAGAAACTCAAGGAATTTTTAAAAAATTATTGTTTATTGTTATGGAAAGTAGGTGGCAGTGATTTGAGAAGAAGGTGACAAAATTTGCCAGTTGCTGGCTTCTACTGAAATCTCTGTTTTAAATTTTTATAGTTCGAAGTTACTGAAGAAGATAGGGTGTTAAAAGATCTTGCACAGACCAAAAATGAACTAAAGATAGAGCTGGGACTGCTGCTAGCACTGACAACAGATTCTGAACAAGGTGCACTTTTTCACTCAGTGTTGAGGTCATAAACAAACTAATGATATTTTTTCTTTCGCATATTTAAGAAACTATATTATTGGTATGCATACTTATCCTACATTTTTTGTATCTAGTTAATCAAAGTGACTAGGAAGAAAAAATGCAGAAATAAAGAACTTATAGCCTGATTTAAATAGAACCTAGGGAACATCTGGGGATCTTCTCAGCTGTGGGTCTCTATTCTTGTGTTTCACCCACTCCCTGGAGGTACCAAGTAAAGACAAAAGTAGAAGCAATGATTTATGTCGGTGCCCTACGCATAGGGAAATTTTTATTAGGGGAAGCACATGGTCTCTTATTATTGATTATTATTATTAAACTATTGTTAATTTATTATTGTTTTTATTATTTGGCACCTAGCTACAGTACTATTAAACATATTTTGTTATTGTTATGATTAATTGCTGCTACTGCATATCGATATCCAAATTATTATATTGTCATTATTTGCTAGTTTTGATGTGTCATCCCTTTAAGACCTCTAAATGCACCATGACTTATGTATATAGCTGTAACTGTAACTTTGCAATTTTGTGATGTTTTGTATCTTTACTGTTGGTTTGGCGCAGTGGTAAGATCTCTGCCTCCCAATCCTGAGGTCCCCAGTTTGATCCCTGGCCAGGTCGAGGGTTGAATATTTGGGCAACCTTCTTTCCCCCTAAAGGCCACTCAGCTTTCCATCCTTCCGGGGTTGGTAAAATGAGTACCAGCATACATGGACCGCTTTGAAGCGGCTGCCAATTGTACATATATATATGCTTCCAGTCTGCTGGGGGTAAACTGATTATTGTAAAGCACCTTTGAGCATTAATATGGAAAGGGCGCTTTATAAATGCACAACTTTATTTTTTTTTACTTTTATTATTCTTAGTTTGCCCAAAGCTTTGCACCAAGTTAGCTCGGTTCACAGTTAGATCAAGCCAACTTGAGAGAGCCCCGAGAACCAAAAAGTTGGACATGCCATTCACTGGCACAGCAAACTGATGTTATGAAGGACAAGTTTAACCAAACAGAATTAGCAAGATTAACGGATGATATGACTGAGAAACCAGCAAGACATGATGAAGTACCCAATGGCACAAACACTGGAGAAAATACAAAAATTAGTCAGGGAACACAACAAGGAGATAGTCAACAAAGTGAACAAGCTGATAAACTACTGGGCAATGAACATACAAATTCCGCAAATGAAAGAAATGGTCAAGTGGATAGAGAGCAGCAGCTGTTGATGAAGCATCAACAGAACATGGACAAGAATGTAACTGTTTCTGGGTGTAATGAAGGAGGGGTGAACAGCATGGCAGAGTCGACCATTTCCAAAGCCAAGTATGATGATGTAGTGAGAGAAGTGAATGCAGTGAAGGCACAGCTACAGAAAGTCACTGGAGAGAAAATGAAGGTAAGCACTTCCTATATACTGCTATGTATACTACTACTGTCATATTGCTTCTGCTGTGTATATGATTATGTACTGTTACTGCAATTGTCATATTGCACGTCTGCTACTGCTACTGCCATCATATTGCACATCTGCTATTGTCACTGCTTCTGTCATATTGCATCTGCTACTGGAACTGCTATTGCATCTGTTATTACTTCGACTAGTGGTACTGGTAAATAATGCTACTGCTTTTGTAGCTGCTGTTAACTGTTACTATATATCTACTATTGCTTCTTCTACTTCTGATACTTTTACTACTTCTGCTAATATTTCTGCTGTTGCTCCTGCAGGCTGTTAACTAAACTGTTCTTTACATTGTTTCTGTTACTGCTTGTGTCATATTGCACGTCTGCTAACTGATCGATACTGTAACTGTCAATGTTGCAAAGTTATTTCCATTGCTGCTACAACTATTACTGTTAAGTGTTGTCTACTTAAATTCTTTTCCCAGTATTATTACCAGTGCTACTGTTGTTACTGTTATTAAACCATACAGATCACTTAGGAATAAACATATTTACGAAGTTGTTTTTTTTGCTAAACGATTTCGTTTTACTCTGATATTGCAGCTAGAAGAACAAATAGAAGAGATGAAAGTTCATAACAGCAAAGAACAAGGAACTCTTCGACTACAGATGAACAAATTGGAGCAAAACTGCAAACACTACCAAGATGCGATCAGTCAGTACCATACTAACGAGCAAAGTAGGAAGAGAGAAGTCGACCAGGTTTTGCTTCATGCTAAGGACTGCCTCGAGAGAGAACGCCAGGAAAAATTCGCATCCATCTCAGAGCAAAAAAACCTGCGACAACAGTTGGATAGCATGTCAAAAAGCATGAAAAACATGCAGGTTTGTTGTGATGAACCATTTATAATTATAGTATTTCTGTCAGATTGCTTCATAGATCAAACGTGTGGTTAGAGAAACGTGTATTGGCTTAGAAACCAATTCCGGTAACAGTGTCAATCACATAAACGTATTATTAATAATATGTTTTTTTATTTACCAAAAACTCGAAAAGCAAAACAGCCTAGAGTTTAACTATACTCAAAAGTTTAATTGTTTTCACAATGCCGCTTAACTCACATCGTATTTTAATTTGCTTTACAAAGCTAATTATGTTTTGTACAATCGGGTTTTCCGTCAGTGAAAATAAATGTTCGCTATTAATGACCCGTGAATGGCCTTGACGTATTAAAATAGTTATAAGAAGTTGATTTCTAAGAAAATACAAAAACCCGACGTATCGACTGGGCACAAAATGTAGCATATGTATGCTAGCGCTACGAGAGTCGTATGTCTAATTTAGTTCAGTCAAAATTGGAAATTTCTTCTTGGCATGGACGCGGTTCATTTTGGCTTTGGTTTAGCATGATGATAGAAGTGTTGTCTGTTGATGCTCAGACGAAGGGCTAACGCTTGAAACGTCTGCTATTCCTACCATCTAACAGCGACGATAATTTGTTCTTCACATAATACTACAAGTTTATATCCACTCGCCGACGCATTCAATAGTTTTTTTAAAAACTTTATAACTAAATGTTGTTTATAGCGCTTTTCAGTAATGGTCAACAGTTTGTTTGTTGTCACTGGCGCCAATGCGTTTCCTTGTGTCCTCTTTTGAGCCCCGAATAATCTTACGTATATATAATTATATTGATCAGAGAAAAAAACTCCATTCTATACAGCTTAGTTCAAAGCTGTACGATCATGTAACTCATGTCCTGCTAAAACTTTAAAATTCAAAGTAATAACATATCAACAAACTTTCAAACTTCTGAATTTGTTAAAGCAAAGGGTATTTTCAGAATATACTTGTAAAGACAAAGAAAATGAATGAAATTAGAATATTTATAGGCAAAGAGTATATACTCGACATTTTCTTCTCTATAATTATAAATTATCCAAACCTTAAAATAGCAGCCACTTTGCATGACGAATAAAAAAAATTAAAACTGGTTAACAACTGTTCGTGTGTTCAAAACATAACAGCACAACAGAGTATTGCTTGAACTTATTTGACTATTGTACAATTCAAGAGACGTTCTTTGAAACAGTAGCTGATAAATTTTTATTAGACACATATACACTACTATTATTCCGACTTATATTGTTAATGATTCCATTGCGTGTCTTTTCTTGGTTAGCTGTTAGTTTAAAATAAGATTAGGTACCGTTAAGTAAAACAGCAATATTTTAAAGTGCTAAATTAGTGTTTTTAAAAACTGTTCGGTGCGCGATCGGGTATGTAGAACAGCTAAATTTCTGATCAAATGATTGAATTGAAAAACTTTCTGCGGCGAAGACAAATGCTATAAGCTCGTCAAGTTGATCGTAAACTTAAATATTACTGATTGCCAGTTCTTCCTCGACTAACTTTAGAGTCTTCTGTTGTAAGACATTCCATAAAGCCCCGTTTACACGAGCAATTTTTTCTTGACAAGTAAAAGTTGCTCGAGTTGATGGAGAAATTTAAGGGGAACAAATTTTCCTCGTCAAGGAAAAATTGCCAAGTCTAAAATTTCCTCGTGTAGACGGATAACCGAAGGAAAATGGGACAAGGATATGATACCAAGTCACAAGTGAAAACTTTTCAAGGAAAACTTGCTGGTCGTCTGCACGAGGGGAGTCAGGATGGCCGAGCGGTTAGCGCTCGTGCCTCCCACCACTGTGGACCCGGGATCGAGTCCTGGGTT
>JAOBAT010080273.1:0-19625 GCA_026413305.1 Hydrozoanthus tunicans | reverse complement strand
CACATTATAGGCCCCCGTTCAAAATCCTTTATGAAGTTATATAAGCTAGGGTTTTATAATGGGGTTTTGGGGTAACTATTAAACAGGTCAGGTTGTTATAAATTATTACAGTACCTTGTTGGATGGCTCTTGCCATAAAACCTGTGCTCAAGCATCAGACACAGGGCTCCCATCTCTTCAGCATACTTTACCCAAGTACCCTGCACCATCCAAGCTGGGTTAGCCGTACCCTCTCCACCGATCATCAGAAACACAGGCCCATCGTCTTTTCTCCAGAAAGAATCGTTGACAAAATACCTATCAAAACATTACGTACCAAGTTCAAAAAAACCCTTTCTAAGATTTCTTGTTTTGAAATCTGGATTTGTTTAATAGATGACAAAGATAAATATAACACTACTCGCAACATAATGTGTTGGAATGCATATATGCATGGTGAAAGGATTAGAAAAGAATGATGTTAACTGTCAAGATTCACAGACTGAAAACTATTCACTCTCACAGCTAATATTCAATCAACTCAAAAAGTTCACTTGGTAGTTTTAAATCATCAACATCGGAAGATATACCTTAAAAATTTTCGACAGCAATGACTTAAAGTATCAACCTTTCTTAATTTGATTGATTGAATACTCAAACTTTTTAATATTAATTGTATTAACTCGTCGACATGCCTGGAGAGTTTTATCAAATTTAGTATTTACCTTCCCAACTTGGTTTTTTCAACTATTAAAAAACATTTTATGAACAAACATCAAGTTCTTCCAAACACATTCGTTTTTTAGGACGCAATTAAAATCGGAACATATAGTCCCGTATTGGAAGTACATTCCTCTTTCCTCACCTTTGCTGCCATGTTGCAGTGTTTGAGTCATCAAAGTGAGTCAGTCTCTGGGTGAACCATTGTTCTGGAGGAAGAACTGCACCTTTGCTAACAAATGGAGCTCCGAGCATCCCTTCTTTTCCGCGTGGTCTACCTCTAAGAAGTCGTGGAAGCGCAAACGAGGCCGTGATGTTCACGAATGCAACAAAAAGAAACACAAAAACCTTGCTAAAGGTAAAACAACGAGCGGCCATCGTGTTTAAAATTATTCGCCAGTAAAGACCTATATAACTACCACTGAAATACCTAACATCAAGGGTTTTCAATAGGAAAATTAAAATCTCGTGCCCCTTAAGAAGCACTTTAAGTTGAAGGGCCTTGAATTTTTTCCAAGTTCCATGACTGTCACATGGCAACCTCTCATGTGTTTTGGTTCGTGACGTTCGCGATGTCAGTGCGATCTCTTTTCCAGCGGTTTCACTTTGAGCCAATTCCTGAGCCACCAAGATTTTCGTCCAGCCGCATTGAACTGAGTATGCGCAATATCCAAACTAGATGAGAAAACAAGCCAACGTAAGAAAAAAATCAAGAAAAAAACTGAAGGATTCTTTAGTGTAAATAAGTAGCAAATTTGTATAAAGAAGCTTTATTTTGTAAAGAAATTATATATATTGTAAATATTCAAAAAAATGAACAAATTTGAGGCGTAAGTGAGAGCTAATTTGTCATTATTTTTAATGTTTTGGAGCAAGTTACTGTTGCAACAAGCCAGAGAAGGTACGTACTGTTTGCTTCGTCATTTTATATCTTGTGCTTTTTTTGCCAGACTAAAGCTTGACGACAACAATGATGATAGTCCAGACGATAAAGAAGACGATGATGGGGACCCGGCTAAGGTTAGTTCAGCGTTTTTGGTTTGTGAACGTTCACATGAAAAACACGCACGTGCTAAATGCAGCTAAACCTGACATGATCTTACTCGTTATGTGATTAATTTGTAGTGACAAAAGGTTGCAAGAAACAGCTCTTAAACTATTGCTTTTTTACTGTGCTTGACATTTATTCGCCCTTCCAGAGAACCAAGTGACGGGGGGCATCTCACCTGCAAAATCTCGAACGTGTCATGTGTTACTATTACACTTTATGTATTTATAGTTAAGATTTCACTGAAATTGTTCCAAGTAAGTATTGCTGTACATAGAATAATCTAAAGGTGATATTGTGGAACATTCATTGCTCACTTCTTTTCTCCAACACATAATGTTAATGGCAATAATGCACTAGCTGCAGTACTGTCACATGGTGCATGCATGCAAGTTTTGCACACTGAGCTGCAACTGATACTGCAGGACATTCATTGCACACTTCACTTCTCTAGATATTTGTGCACTAGCTTCAATATTGCCACCTGGTGCATGCATGCAAGTTTTGCACATTAATTGCACACTTCACTTCTCTAGATATTTATGCACTAGCTGCAGTACTGTCACATGGTACATGCATGCAAGTTTTGCACACTGAGTTGCAACTGATACTGCGGGACATTCATTGCACACTTCATTTCTCTAGATATTTATGCACTAGCTGCAATACTGTCACATGGTGCATGCATGCATGTTTTGCACACTGAGCTGCAACTGATACTGCAGGACATTCATTGCACACTTCACTTCTCTAAATATTTATGCTCAAGCTGCAATAATGCCACATGATGCAAGTTTTCAGGTACTGTGGACTGTAACATTCATTGCGCAAATTACTTCAAGGGCTATTACATGCATGCAAGTTTTGCACGCTGAGCTGGAATTTTCATGTTTGCCTTCAGAGGGGGAGGAGGAAGTAAAGTAAAATTGCATCTTGCTGGAAGATAGGCTACTGGTGCGATTGTTCACCAATATTTTAAAGTCACCGTGAACTCTTGAATTAGTTTTCCATTTCTTGACAATCAGTCTAACCAGTGATCCAAACAGTTTATATTTATAAGGCCAAGCCAATCACTTTGAGACTGAAAACAATTATTTATCATCTTGGGCCAAGCAGTAACATGTAAGGCCTTGCCATATGAGATTAGCATAAAGTCATAGTATCTACAGGGCCTGAACTAGCAGTTGTCTGGACACTAGTCTGGGATTAATAAAATTTGGTGCTAGGCTACTAAAAATGGATCTACTAGCCACTAGACTAGCATCCTAGAATCAACAATTTACTTGGCCATTGGTCAAGATGTGTATTATGATTGATCTGGCCATCCACCTTTTTGGAACGAAGAATTTCATCCTATTGTCATGGCCTGTGTAAGAGTGATGTCCTGGGAGATAGCAAGAATCAGATTTACGCCAGATTATCATGTTATGAGTGATTTCACAATTTACTCCTTATATTCAATATAACTAGATGATATAGTGAAATAAAGTGATTTTAATTAATGTAAAAGATCTATTGGTGTCAATATTTTCAATATTTTGTCAACAAAGCGATGAGAAACAACCCACGACAAAAACCCAATCAATGACCGGAACTATATCACACTATTTCCGGAAAATGTCTTTAAAACATGGACTGTTGCATTCATTCGTGTGAACTACAAAAGAATGCTGCCAAGTGCTGCTTTAGATGCATACATACCGGTTATAAGAGAACTTATCGAAGAGAATGATACTCCGAGCATTCTACTATCAATAGATATTCCTAGTTTTAATTGATAAAGAAAATTACAGCCACTTCATTCTGAGTCCCATGCAATCCTCCACTGCCTATTTTTGAAGTTGCTGTGTATATGTTGCCACTCAGTATAGTAAGTTCAGTTTGTAGCCCATGAAGTTTGTTGAAATGGCATCTGTTTCAAATAATAAAATGCAATATTTGTTAATTCTCAACATTGTGAATATTTATATAAGAAAACATAGGGGCTAGTAGATTTTATTTATGGGATAGTACTCTTTCCTACTCAAAAGCCCAGTGACTAGTGCCAAGAAAAAGGAGTTTCAAGCACTGATCAATCTGCTATAGGTGTTATGACAATAATAACTGAAAGAAGACTGCAACAAGTTTAAAATAAACTGTTTTATTATATATTATTTATATTTTTGTTGTTTTTATTATCAATTATTATTATTATTATTATTATTATTGAAATTGACAAAACCAATCATGGTAGTAGTTGGTTGTTTTGAATTTTATTAACCTTATAAACGATGACTGACAGCCCCGCAGAAATTATTGTTTTTTTCATTACAAGTTTCTTCCTTTTTAAAATCCTAGGAGAGGAATGGCCAAAATGATAGTGAGGTTGAAAATACAGAAGAAGAGGAAAAAAGAAGATTTTATGCTGAAGTATGTAATTACATGTAGTGAAGTGCACAAGATTGTGTATAGTGAAATTTCACAAGGAAGGTCATAAAGTAGAAACAAGTTTAAGTCCTTCAGCTTCTGTCAAAACCATGATTATGTGTTCAGTCACCTGATTATAAATCATGAAGGCTCATGAATGCTACCAAGCAAAAACACCTTACAATAAAACCAGGCACTCTTATGGCTCTGAATACCCCTAATTTGTTTCATTCTTGTTAAAATCCCCAATTTTCCCCCCAATTTAGGCTATTTTCTCTAAAAATTCTTAGTTTTTGTCTTTCCATATCTAATCCCTTCATGGTTGCCTGATGATGTCAAGGTGCAATGCATTTGCAAACTAAGACAATATTGAGCAAAGTAAAGGCACCAGCTGTAGATTCCATAAGTCTTTTGGATTTTAAAAATCATTTGGTACACATCCCACATCAGTCTGTCTATCTACAAACATGATTATGTTGTGGTTCAATTATTTTACCCTTAGTTTGATTTTTATTTTCCCTGCGAATATGATGCTGTAAATGCTGAGTATTGTGCACATGATGAGTTAAAAACTTGTAAAGGAAATGAAATTCAAACCAAGGAATAAGTTGAACCACGACATAAAATCATAATCCTTGTAATTTGTCACAACGTTTCCTTATTACAAGCCATTTTATTCCTAAATCCAATATCAAAAATCCCTATTTTGTTCCGAAAAGTTCCTCAGGACAGCAACAATACCTGCAGTACCAATAATTTATAGTGTTATGGATGGCCTGGATTTTTTCTTGGAAAGATCGCCCTAAAAATGGCTGCCACACTCTGTGGTACTGTTTATATATGTTGGCTAGCCATGTCGACCACCAGAATGCTCCAGCAAGAAGGTTCTTTTATATAATCCAGAAACAAAGAGAAGAATTGGTAGACTGTTGTTTACAACTCAGACTGTGTGATCTCTCAATCAGATTGGTGTATTGGAGAAAGTGATCATTTACCACCAGGGTTGGCACTCAAACTTTGCTGTGACTTCACCTTGTAAAAAACAATCATAGCTACAAGCTAAACTTACAAGTCTCTTAGCCTTACTGGTGACTTGTTAAGACTAAGGTCATTTGCAAATCATTTTTATCTCAAATTCTGACCATTTACTGTTCAAACCTACCAGTTTGGTTCAAAATATGAAAGTATAAGGTCATGTCATGATGAGTTTTTTTTAAATGCCAAGAAAGCTTTGGCTTTCATAGAAATATTTTTGGAAGACAAAGTGTTAAGATTTGCATTTTAAGAAAATAATAAATTATTGTGTTTCTTGTTTGGTTCTTCTGTTGCAGTTGGAGAAAGTTGTGCCGGTGTCTGGCCCAGGGGAACATCCTCTTCAGTGTCCCTATGCTTTCTGGTTCTCCAGAAGAACACCTGGAAAGTTGCAGTCTTCGTCAAACTATGAACAAAATATCAGACTAGTTGGAAAGTTTGCCTCTGTAAGTAAACCAAATTTTTAAGATTAACTGAGTTGTACATATCCATATCTTCAGAATCGTTTATTAATAACTAGGTAACTCTCATGTAGTCAGTTGAAAGTACCGAAAAATACGACTCAAAAATGAAGAATTTCAAGTGTTATGAAAAAAACTTTGTAAGAGCAGTGTCGGAATTGAGATTATTTCTTGGTAAAGAAACATTGGGCCATGCTGTACACATCTGAAATAGTTCAATGGCAGCAATGGTGTTGATTCAAAACAACTAATTTGTGCTCAGACTGCATGCTTTTCAATTATTACTCAAACAATCAGTCATAATTAATGATCTTGGACCAAATGTCACTTCATTCAGCCCAATTATCATTTATGAATAACATAGTTTATATAGAATTGAGTAAAGCCTTACCACTGGAAACTGGGTATAATCCAAGTTTTGCTTATCTACAGCATCAACAAAGAACCCTATAAGCCCACACAGAGGAAAGAGAACAAATCTCTGACCTCTGTGGGACTCAAACCCAACACCAAGGAAAAACCATTGTCGCTCTAATTACAAATTATCATTGTTAATCCAGGTGATAATTAATGGAACCATTGTTTTTTAGGTGGAGCAATTCTGGTCATATTATGGCTTCCTTATGCGGCCTGGAGAACTCACAGGCCATAGTGACATACATCTCTTCAAGGATGGCATCAAACCAATGTGGGAGGTAAGGTTATATTCTGTGTGTCTTCTTTCCACATTATGATCGCATAATATCAGAGGGTTTGTTTATTACATAGTTAGGCACATTTATTTTTGTTTTTGTTTTCCATGCTTCTATTATATTAATTGATCATCACACTTTCGTGTGTATAAAACAAATCTAAGAGCTTTTTCTTAATTTGCATATTATAACTATTATAGACTGTTTATATTTTTTTAAAAGTCTTACAAAACCTTCTGTTTTTTTAAGTAAAAATTTGTAATAATGTATATTGAACTCCCAAATAAAAACACATAGCAGCTGTAGTTGATTAATTAGGCATATCTAAAACTTGCCTTGAAAGATATACCAAAGTTTCATAAAGTTTGATAGGAACTAGGAGATAGAAACTAAAGCTAGTTTTTATTATACAAAATTTCAGACTCTTCCAAACAACAGTCCAACCTCTATTAAGCAGCCACTCTTGGGACTTTGAAAAGTGACCACTTGATAGAGGTTGGCTGCTTTATAGAACCTATCAAATACAGTGGTTTACTGCAGGCATAAAAAAAAATTGGGACTTTTGAATGTGGCTGCTTAGTGGAGGATGGCCGCTTGATAGAGGCTGGACTGTACCAATAGAAGTTTCATCATGGACATGAGTTATGAGAATTTAAACAAACTCATCATTTGGCACTATTTGAGGTGAAAGGCTCTGAATTTCTTACCAATAGCCCCACTTTCCACATTCATAATATGGTAAACATGTCTCCATCACTCTTTTCACTCCTGACTCATCATGTTTGTTGACTCCATTACTAGAGAAGTTAAATTACTTTTATAACAGGATGAAGCAAACAAAGATGGTGGCAAGTGGATTGTAAGACTGAAGAAAGGGTTAGCCTCACGATGCTGGGAAAATCTTGTAAGAGAATGAGTCTGTAAAACAAATATTAGTTTTTTTAAATAAATAGAAACTAAAATAAGATTTAAACTACATTTATCCAGTAAGGGTTAAACATAGCATGTTTACCAACCATATTATTTTGGTGACTTAGACATGCGAACTGACTGAAAAACCAGTATTTTAGTTTTAAATAGTAATTTTATTATGATCAGCCTAATAAGTATTTAAATCCCTTAACCATATCTTGGAAAACTTCTGAAAGTTTGGATAAAACATCCAATGATCCACCGTATTTAATCCCTCCTCCTACTTCTGCATACCTGCTTACCCCTCTTCCACCTCCTGCATACCCCTCTTCTACCTCCTTCATACTCCTACTTCACCTTCTGAATACTCCTCCACCTCCTGCTTACCTCTCCCGCTTACCCCTCCTCCACTTCCTGCATACCCCTCCTCCACCTCCTGCATACCTGCTTATACCTCCTCCACCTCCTGCAAAGCCTTCCTGCTTACCACTCCTTCTCCTCCTCATTCCTTTCCTCTACCTCCCATATAACTCTCCACCATCTCCTGCTTACCCTTCTTCCACCCTCCTGCTTACTTCTCCTACACTTCCAGCATACCCCTCCTGCATACCTCTTCCACCTCCTGTTTACCCCTCCTCTACCTCCTGCATACCCCTCTTCCTCCTCCTGCGAAGCCTTCCTGGCTACCACTCCTCCTCCTCCTGTGCTCCCTTCCTCCACCTCCTGCATACCCCTCCATCATCTCCTGCTTACCCCTTCTCTACCTCCTGCATACTCCTTCTCTACCTCCTGCATACTCCCCTCAACTATCTCCTGCTTGCCCCTATTCCACCTCTTGCATACCACTCCTCCTGCTGCTTACCCCTCCTCCACTTCCTACATACCCCTTCCTCCTCCTCCTGCCTACCCCTGCTTATCCCTTCCCCATCTCCTGTATGCCCCACACACATTCCCCTTCTTGTCCTCCTCCTGTATACCCTCCTTCACCTCCTGCATACTCTTCCACTGCCTCAACTTGCTTCAGTTTTAACCCCTCTACTGCTTTCTTTATCATAATGATGCTCTGTTTTCCTTAGATCATGGCTATGTTAGGAGAGCAATTTATGGTTGGAAGTGAAGTCTGTGGAGCTGTCATTTCAGTCAGATTTCAGGTGAATAGACTATGTTATCATTAAAAAGTTGATTCCAAAGGTATTAAGTTAAGAAAGTATCCAGAAAGAATAGCATTTTTTGAAAATATTACTCACTGTAAGGACATTCAGTTTTGTTTTACCTCCTGACTTTTATTTTTAGTTTTACTACTCTTAGGTAGTCGGAGAACCCAACAGGTTTTACAACCCAATTACCGGACTCCGAGGGCCTATGGTTTAACCTTCTTATCCAAGAAGATGTGAAGGTCTAACCATTTGCAGATGTTGGAGCAAAGGCAGCACCTTCTCCTCAGTTATTTTAAGACCCTGAGTGAAGGTCCGGCACTGGGAATCGATCCCGGGCCTCCCGCATGAAAGACTGGCACCTTACCAACTAGGCTAACCAGACGGGGGTTGTTGTAATTAGCTTTTACTTGTTATACCTGATGAAAGTGATGGGACCAATTGCCAAAAGTTTGTAAAACTTTTAATTTTTTGTCAGTGAATGTTTTTATAACTTCAAAATTTCCCATTAATCATTTGGAATTTGCAAGGCACAGTAGTGTGTTTCAAATAATATGTTTCAAAATTATTTCTTTTCTTGCCTACAGGAAGATATCATTTCCATCTGGAATCGAAATGCAGCAGATCAAGCCACCACAGCTCGGATAAGGTATTGCAGTTGCTTGACATTGCTTTACAGGGATGTCGGTGGCTAAGCAGTTAGCCTTGTATAAGTTCAAGCACTGGTCAAAACACAGTGTTGTGTTCTTGAACAAGACACTTTACCTGACTTTGTTACAGCCGACTCAGCTGTATAAATGAGTACCAGTTCTGCTGGGGGCTAACCTGCGATAGATTAGTGTCCTGTCCAGGGGGAGTCAAAGGCTCTCATCCGCTTAACACTACAGAAACCAGAAATAACCAATTTAGATTTTGCTTTTAGTTTAGTGTTACAGGGAAAGGGGGCCTTGTTCTGGGGTAAAACTTTGATAAGAAATAAGGGGTAGAAAAACATTTTACTTTGAATAAGAAAATAAGCACTCAAAAAATGGATAGCACAGCATGAACAGGCTAAAAGTAACAAAAGCACTACCTAGAAAAGGGACGTTAAAGGAAATGAACTGCAGTATGTATGAATTGTGTGTAAAATAGTTAGTTACCTGTAGTTATATTATTATGATAAAATGTCGGATAAATACCTTGGCCTGATTGCACAAAGCCTGGATAAGCTATCCACCCGATAAGTGCTTTCTATTTTGTGCAGTAAAACTATTATGAAAGTTATTTGACACCATTTAAACCATTACTTTAGGAGTCTTCCACTCACTTACTACCAGAGATAGAAAAAATCAATTAAACAATCTTTGATTTATTAGTGACGACCATAAGCTTTTATCCAGCAGATAGCTTAATATCCAGGCTTCGTGCACCCGGGCCCTGTACTCTAAGAGATTTGTACCACACAAGACTTTACTACTACATTCTTTATAGTACATGTGTAAACTTGAAGTCTTCTCAGAAATAATATTGGGGTTTATTAGACACTCCAATAAGGCAGGCGTTTTTTAAACATTTCCTTCGGACCATCCTCAACTACATTATTTGGTCGCAAGTGAAGATCCACCCCAGTTGTTTATACAACATACTTTAAGTGGTCAAGTGTGACACTGTACCCAAATTTCTGTTGCTGTTTGACTTCAGTAAAGTACTTACCTAATAAGTAACAAAAGCTGGTTTTCTGTAAGATTCTGGCGTTGATGTTTTTGAGTAAAAATTCAAACTGCGATTAACTTTTATAATCATAGGGACACATTGAAGAGAGTTCTGAACTTACCGCTGAACACAATCATGGAGTACAAAGCCCATCATGATAGTATGAGGTGAGGACAGTATTTAACATCATCATACATGGATTTAACACCATCATCATCCACTTACCATAACATCAATTGCCCATACATATGTATATGCTGGATGCTGCACAGTTAAATTAGTTGTTCCCTAAGTGACTCCTGCTAAAACTGAACTCGAGTCTTCAGAGTAAAAGTCAGACCACGTTTTATGAGGCTTGCCTCTGTTAGATTGTCCATGTGTTCAAAGATAGGTGATCTTGTTGATCCTCTTCACACTCCTAGCAAACTTTGGCAACAGTTTGATGCAAAGTTTACCTCCAAAGACCTTTTTTTCGCAGGTGGGGGGATGGATATCATTTTCATGCATCTCATGTACAACGTTTTTCAATCGATTGAACAACGATAATGCTCACTCTCAAAGAACCTGATTAAACTTGCAAACTGGTGGTCCAAAAAGTAAAACTATGAAAAGGCAATCGATTTTGTAGTTGTTTTTTTGATAAGTCAGTGTTGTGACAGTGAATGTTTGACAAGTACTTTATCAATGCCACTGTAAGTCATGCATGGACTGTCAAACATAGTAATGGCGTTTCTTGACCAACTACCTTTACAAGCCCCATACGTCTAGAAGAAAGATAAGCTTTAAATTTTTTTTCTTCAAATCACAGTCAGGTCACTGCACATCCTTTCTCCACACGCCAGAAAAGTAGTTTTGTTGTGCATCTGTTCATTACAAGAGTAATGTTCACAATGCATTTAAGATAGACTAGACTCCTTGTAGGCGGTTGGCTGTGTTTTAGCACGGAAAAGTCAGGACACAGCAATGTCACCATCTCGATACCGCACGACTACCAAATCTGAGAACCACAGAATCCCATGTTGAGCAGTATTGGGTTAGCGGCATTGTTGTGCCCCGTGAGTTTTCTGTACAAAAAATTTATCCAACCGACTGCAGGAAGGCTGACTAAAGATAAATTATACCTTTACTTACATGCATACAGTCATTTTATTATTTATTTTAACATATTAGAAATGCTTACTTTTGTTGCATATTACTTTGTTCTACACAGCTCTTATGCATTTTATATGATTTTTTTCTTATTTTCTATTTCAGAGACAACTCGAGCTTCCGAAATACTGATGTTTTCTTGCGATAAGAAAGTCATAGCTGCAATATATTAGACCTACTGCATGCATGCGCAAGGCCATGTTGACATGTCCACCATGTTACGTGCAATTGGTTAAGCAAACAGAAATAAACTTGCTAAAAAATGTTGTTTGTATATGATTTATGTATAAATATAGATTTTGTGTTTTATTAAGTTGGAGTCAAATATTTGAAGTTTGCAAAACCAAAATAGATCTTTTTTATCTTATTCTATTTTTAATCTTGGAACTTCATTTTTTCGCCATCAAAGTTAAATATCCCTCAAAACATCTTCCATTTTTGGTATTACCTTGAGTAATCACAAAACACACTGCAGTACTTTGTGGTGATTGGTTCAACTCCCGGTTAACTATTATGTTATACATCCAAACGCCGATGCATTGTACCACAAGCTAAGGCCAATAAATTAAGATGCGGTTGAAACGAAGAGAGTCAGAAAAATAAGAAAGAAACTAACCTCAACATGAACGAAAAACATGGAGACTGATAAAAGTTATTATAGTAACAGAACCTTACAATTGACTGGTACCCTTGTCCTAAACAAATTTCTAGAGAACAAGTTTATGTGACTAGAAACAAAAATCGTAAAATTTGATACACTTAGACAAAAGTTACACAAAATTTAAAAATGCAAGAGTTGGCCACATAATCACAAAATGAATATTTCAAATTGCTCTATTCTGCTGTGTTCATTGTAAGGCATTTTACATTGGCCACAAAAATAAATGCCACCTGACCTCGGACTAAGAAGTTCAGTTAAACAAAACTAATTCATCCCCATGTTGGCATAAGTAGTAACCTTCATATAAAAATTGTCGGAAGTTTACTTTAAACCTCTCGTGTAAAGCAGTGCTATCTTCAATTGCACTCCCGGCCAGACTTGTATTAAAATATTCTTTATATCATGACATTTAAATGAACATATAAATAATTATGAGCTTGAATATTTTCAAAATGGCAACCCATGGGAAATTTCTAAAGCTTGGACCACCAACGGATCGAAAACAGTTTTGATCAAAACCCACCAATCAGAACTAAGTATTAGGTCAGACATCGACCAGCCAATTGGAAGCAAGGGGAAATTCTGTCGCGATTGATCGGAAGGCGCCGGTAAATAACAAGGGGAAATTCATGTTAGAACTTTAAAGTAAAGCTGTCTTTTCCTGAACAAAATGATGATTCAGCTTGGTCTGAACGATAATTAGTTTTGAGAGTTGTTAGTTCGTTCACTCATTTCGTCTCGTTTGAATTGTGAATTTTAACATTCTTTAAAGGAGACCGCCGCTTAATTTATATGCTATCTAATCATTAGATTATTAGATATCAGATCTTTGTGTAACGACTCTCGTTTGTCAAGAATTGAAGCAGTTGACGAAAATTGTTTTTCGCCCAATTCATTCGTGATTTCCAGCTCCTTTAATCTCATTTTAAATATGTCATTCAAGAGATTTTAAAAATCACCTTACGATTGTAGTGGCGTTGGAAATACGGACATAAAAAATTGTAACATTTTGGAACTCTGTTCATCAGAAATTTTTCCGGTGAATTCTTGATGATGCTTGTAAGAAAGTTGTGAGATATTGTGCATTGTTGCACTTCACCCTTCATTGAAATGTTCAGCGACAATTTTTGAACCAAATTATTAGCCGGTCTTTGTTGCCCAGATTTATTAAGAAGTTTTTGGGCAACGAAGACCGGCTGATAATTTGGTTCAAAAGTTGTCACTGAACATAGTGTTCGGACACTATCTATCTAACGCAGTTGCATGCCGTTTTTCGCTTTCAACTTGCGCAAGCTATCCGGCAAATTCTTGACAACTCTTGTGTTGAATTTGCACAATCATGTTCAGTGTCATATATTTATATCAAATCAAAAGATTTTGTTCTCTGCATTTCCAGTAGTGAATCTCTTATTCTTGCTGCCATAATTTGACTGCGCCGTTTAAAACATCACTTTATGTTTTCTTTTTTTTTTGGCGTTTTTTTCTTTGAAGAGGCTTTTACTCTTAATTGGGAGTTTGATGTTTTATTTGAATATTTATGTACGTATATCTTTTTCTTTTTTATTTGTACTCAATGCTCTGCCTTTTTTTACAATTATATTTGTAGTTTTGATGCTGGGCAGAGTACAGGGTACATGAAAGAACCCGGTTATCATGTACCCTTCAATATTCAAATATACATTTATAAGCGGGATAAAACAAGTGTATCAAAATTTATGTGCAGAACGTGTGCAATGACAGTTAATAAAAAGAAATTAAGAAAGAACACAGGGAGTGAAAACAAACAAGTAAATAAGAGATAAATACAGGGTTGCCACGGTCCTTGAAAATCCTGGAAAGTCCTGGAATTAGGAAAAAAAATTCCAGGCCCTGGAAAGTCCTTGAAAATTCCGGAATGGGCAAAAACTTTTTTTCTTTACTTTCAAACCTAATAAAAACAAGCTTTTTGTTGATATTTTCGATGTGAAAACCTTCTTAAACAAAAACCGCGACCCGGGAGGCTTGATTTTCTAAAGCGATCATGTTTTTTTTTTCATTGTTTCATGGTTTCTTCTTCCCTGTGGTTTAAAATCGGTGTACGGTTAGAGTTGGGTGACCTGGGGACCTAAAGATTCGAGCCCTCTCGCACTGATCTACTGTAAATAACCTGTTTTGCTTTTAAAAATGAGAAGACCCGTAGTATCTTGTTTTCAGCCATAAGAAATCAACTCACCCCTGGAAATTCCATGTATCATGATGACACAGGGCATTGTTGGATGACCATCTTACATGAGTTCAGTGGTAATGAGAGGTTGAGAGGTTATTTGCAACTCCTTACCTGGAAAGTCTGTCCAACCTCGTTTCTAGGGTCTCTCGGGAGGAGAGAGAGACCCTGGGAACGAAGTTGAAGTATGTCAAGATACCTCGCTGCGGTACTTGCTGGAAACAAATAATAACAGCATATCTTTAACTCGCATAGCTTGTCTGAAAGTTTAGAAAATTTCCATGGTTTAGTGTACTAACATTGTTTCGAGTTGGAAGTTCATTCAACAAGTTAATGGATGATGACCGTATCCTGTCAGAGCAACTTTGTAAAAAAGACTGGCTCAAAAATAAAAACTATTGCATAAAATTTCAAAATAGCCAAAGTAAATACCACAAGGTAATATAACAAAACAATAAAAGTTTAAAACTCTAGTCTGAGCCTTGAGTGAGTTGTTTTAGCTTAAAACACTTCCTTTATTTTTATAAGAAAAGAAAAAAAGTTTCTTTCTTTTCTCTGAATCCCAGGCAAGCTCTGGGATTCAGAGAAGGAAGAAATGCTGTGGTTAGTCCTGACAAAAAAATTTTAATTTAGGTAATGTACAGCTGTACAATAACATGCTAGGGAAATTTGAAAAACTGAAAATTCTTCATTCCACAAGTAAACAATAATTTATGCATTCCCAAGTTCCAGATTACCACAAAAAGTAATACTGAAATAAGTTTAACATCACAAAATTATGTCAACAAAAAATGCCACAGTATAGACCAAACATTTTTAAGTTGGTATTCTAAATCTTTTGTATTTTGACTGTTTCTTTTCTATTTAGCTATTTCCATCATCTTTACAATCAAACAAAATGATGTCATGATCGGCTGAAAATACAGTGCACTCATTTACAAAACTTTGCTAATTTGCACGTTAAGCTAGCTAATTAACTTGAGGTATTATCTTCTTTAGACAGAGCTCTATTGTGAAGTTTGCTAATAAGTAGCAGAGATGCATGACCCAATCAGTTAACTTTTCTTTATACACTCTTACATCATTTATCAACATCTAAATTCTCCTTTTAGTCACAACAGAAAACAAACTGATCAGTGCTGAGAAACGGAATTTAATATGAGATTCTCCCAGAGTACTCGTAAGAATTATATAGGGACATATTATGTAATGATAATTTACCAAGTCATAGTTTTTTCCTCACTCTCAGAGGTTATCAGGTAGTAAAGCTACATTTACTGTAAGTAAACACCAGACTCCACTGTAAGGAAGGTACATATAAAAAAAATGTTTGACCTTACAGAAGACCTATGGCACAACCTTACTCAATATGGATCTCTCAGCTGACAATTAACATGTATAAAACATATGTATTTGTCTTAACTGCATTTTGTACAAGTGAGAACAATTTCGGAGGATCCACAAGTCTGTTGTAAATAACAACACATAGTAATAAAGACATCTTCCATTATGCTGCTGTCTGTTGTTGCATCATTTTCATCAACCTTTTGCCCAGGTTTGCATTGTGTTGTTGAAGATACCGAATCATATCAGCCTGTTTCTCTAGAACTTCATCCAGATATTCGCTATCCCTAAAAGGGCAGGAGAGTGTAGCTGTTATTAATATGAACTAATTTCAAACAGCAAAAGAAAAATAAATCAATATATGGGCTACCTGATGTCCTTTGGTAAGAGTTTCTAACATAAAGGTAGGTCCGAGGCCGCATACCAAGAAAATTTAAAAACTGTTATTTTCAGTACCATTCCTGTACAGCAAGAAACTTTTGTGTCCATGTTTGGTTCACTGTACAAATATCATACTAAGTACAGTTTAGTACAGTTTCATTTTACCTAAAGGCATACACATTTCCCCCCCCCCTACCCCCTACCCCCTCCTTTCCCCTACTCTAGTTTTTGACTGGCTTGAACAACTGTGTCACTTGATGGAACCTACTTGAAACCAGTTTCTGTTGTATTGTGATCAGATGCAGTGAAACCATTCATTACACTAGGATCTTCAGCATCAGTTGGAGGTTTGGATCTGTTGAACTTCAACACCTGCACTGCAGTGATTAAAGAGCAACAGACAATTCTCATTAGAAAATTAAAAGATCTATCAAAAATCTACCCTATGCAGTTGTAAATTATTTAACTCAGCCTAATTGACTGGTAATAATACATCTATTAACATCATTTTGGGTTCAAGCTAAATATTTTACATGTAGTGAAAGGACTGAAAAGCATTGTTTTTATAAAAATCAAATCTCTGACCACAATTTAGCTAACCTTTAAAAAACACATGTTTGAGTTGGACAGTACTAATTACCAATAGTTCAGGAGCAACACATGTGCAAAAACTCGAAAAAGAAACTGACTGTGTTCTGTCATTTCAATTAACAAGAAAAACACATGTTGCAATTACGAAAACTTGATAGCAGAAACTACAAATCTGGTTGACTCAGAAACTAAGGGAGTAATAAATTTAACATAATTGGAATTTTATTTTGGCAGACTACATTTTATTCAAAAGAATAATATTAAGCAGTTAGAAATCACAGATACCAAACTAGATACTCAGACTATTTAACTTCTGGAAGTGAGTAATTCTGGTCAAACTAAACTGTTACATACCTGTATAAAAAATGAGTATTGGAAACATAATAATGAACTCTGCTGAGAAAATAATCTGTAGGATATTGAGGAGTCTAAGCCCAGACCATTTAGGCTGCTGACCAAGGACTGCATATATCACAAGAAGCACCGCATTTCCTGAAATAAGTGTTATAAGAACAAGTTATTTCATTTCATTTAAAGTAGTAAGTATTTCATGTGTCTATTACTTGAAGTACTATAATAGTCAACAGCACAGTGGCTGAGAATGTAGCATGTTCGACTCATAGTTCTAGTGTTGTGAGTTCAAGCCCTGGAAAGACCACTGTGTTGTGTCCTTGAGCAAGACACTTTACTTGACTTTGATCCAGTCGACTCAGCTGTATAAATGAGTACCAGTTCTGCTGGCAGCTAACCTAGGATAGATATATTAAGTATCCTGTCCAGGGGAAGTCAAAGGATCTGCTTAATACTACAAAAACCGGAGATAAGTACAGGTCCCCCGAGTCACTTAAAGGCTTAAGGAAGGACTTACCTTGAATGTCTATAACACTGCCTGTTTTTGATCCAATCAAAATATTTTGGAAAAAATCCATTTTTTGTATTTTTTTTTTTCATATTGTAGAATGCAAATTAACTATCAAATAGCAAGGTCTTTGAATGAAAACTCAGAGTAACATAATAAACAAACCCAAACTAAATTTAACTTATACCTAGCTTATCTAGTTCCCCAATGATTGTACCTTAGAGGAAATGGATTTTTCTTGTAATGAACAATGAATGACAGTGAATTGGAGTGGAAAGAGAAAAAACTTTCCTTTTATGTTTTAGAGCTACTCATTCGACTGATTTGTCAAGCTCTTTGTGATTATGGTATTAGATTTATTTAGGAATTGTTTAATACAGGGTTCATACTTTTTTAAACTTATGAAATTCCATGACTTTTTCCCTGACTTTTCTCAATTTTCCATAACTGTAGCATTGTTATTTTTTCCCTCAATACATCAAAAATAGTTTCATTTTTCCCTTTTCCTAGCACCATTCAAGCCAAATAAAATGAAAAAAGGGATGCCTATTTTGAAATAAAGTAGCACTACCAAGTTCAACTTTAGGAATTAAAATAATCTAACTCTTGTACGATTTTACTGCGCTGCATGTTGCAAGTCTATCTCCACAAAAAAATCTTTGAGTGTTCCACATAAAGGCATGTAATTTTGAGGAAATATATGGATTCAGTTACATTTTTTCTACATGTTGTTACCAAACTAAGTTCTGCCAATTTTCCATGACCCTTATAAAAGTTCCACGACTTTCCAAGCCTGGAATATGAAATTAAAAAATTCCTTGACTTACCAGGTTTTCCATGACCCGTATGAACCCTGTAATATACTATAATGGTTCAAGTGTCAAGGTTTTTCAATGTTGTTCCGGATTTACAGTTTGTTTGTTGTTTTTTGCTACATGTACCAGTGATGGATTCAGTAGCTAGTGGAAACAAGATTACATTTTGACAGCTGCAGGAGAACCTCCACCACAAGTTTTGCAGTGTGCTTTATTGTATGTACTTTGGGCAACATTAAGAAGATATTCGCATATTATAAACCACATCTGCTGATATGAAGAAAAATAATACCTAGAGATAGAATGTAAAATGGTAGTCTTCGGATTTCCTTTGTTTGCCTGAAAAACTCCAGAAAACCTTTCCTCTGGTATTTATGGTGAATGCACTGAAGAATCCTGTCCACAAAAAACATGAGAAGCCACAGCCCAACATGCAGGATGATAAAGAAGTCAAACGGTGGGTCCACTCCTCCTAGCAGGGTAAGTCCCCATACAGAACTCGAGACAAACAGCAACACTTCATAAGCCACCTGGGTTCGGAAAAATAAAAACAATAATTTATTCATTACACAATAACTACCTTACTCCACAACTAATTATAATTTTTTAAAAGAAATGCTTGATGGTTTTGGGGGCTCCCTCTACATTTATGTGGAGTAACCCAGTGCTAATCTTACATAAAATCTTTTAAAACTTAGTAATAATTGTTGAGTTATTGGAAGAAAAGCTTAAAACAATAATATTGATAGTGTTACCCTCTTTCAATTTAGTCTGCAGCATCTTTTCAATATGCCCAGAGTAAAGTTTACTCATAAAAAAAAATAAACCAATGTCACCATAATACTGCCATGGCAAAAGATCACAATACCTTGTTTGAAAAGTACTTCACAAAAAAACTCAAGTACAACAAACAACTATAATTTAATTCTTTAATTAATCTACTGATAAAAGTCTATCAAACATGAAAACTGCTCACTATCAAGATTAGCTGAATTACAGCTATCCATGCAGTGGGAATTGGTTGAAACCTTACAGGGACTACCATCCCAATAGAGGCTGTTTCATGATGCAAGTCCTCATCATGAAGTGTGATTGACGGACAAGGACTTGATTCTTGCCTGCTGAAGGAAAATCCCTTGGAACGAAAAAATTGAACAGACTGTTAAACAAACCAGCTTTAATTTAATTTGAGACTGGGGCTTATTAGAGAAGAGGGCTTATAAGACAGGGGGGCCTTATTAGAGAGGGACTTATTAGAAAGGAGGGCTTATTAGAGAGGAGGGCTTATTAGTGAGGGGGGCATATTAGAAAGGGGGGCTTATTAGAGAGGGGGGACTTATTAGAGAGGGGGGGCTTATTAGAGAGGGGGGCTTATTAGAGCGGGGGGCTTATTAGAGAGGGGGGTTTATTAGTGGGGAGCTTATTAAAGGGGGGCTTAGTAGTGAGGTAGGCTTATTAGAGAGAGGGCTTCTTAGACAGGGGGGCTTCTTAGAGAGGGGGCTTGTTAGAGAGGGGAGATTATTAGA
>JAOBAT010080262.1:0-19625 GCA_026413305.1 Hydrozoanthus tunicans | reverse complement strand
ATATAAAGGTAAATTCATGTGTAAGTCCCCAGGGGAACAGATTGTTTAGTTTTACCGAGAGTCGAGGGAACATCAGGACTGTTGGGAAAACAAAACCAAACCCCGAGGGATTATATACATTAAGTGCTTTGTTATGTATTTAGACTTTCCCTTAAACAATCATATCGCAAAAACAAACAAACACAGATGGCGCGGGTAGCGTAATTTCATCTCGGTCGGGATAATTTGATTTTAATCAGGGGCACGTGACCAAGAACCAACCAATCACAGTGCTCGATTTGTCGAGTGAAAGTCTAAATATATGACAATAATGTTTAGCTTTTCAACCGGCAGAATTGTCAATTTTATATTGCAATATGCTGTACTAGAGGTTTAGACTGGCTACGACGCGATGCTGGCTAAAAAAACATTTAATGTAATAAACTTGGCTTCATTTTGTTTGATTAGTCAATCATCAACTAGCAGATGCAAGATTAGGAAAAACATTCCACTGAATCAAACGCCTTACAAACGGGATACTTACTAGCATATAAGGGTGCATCGGAAAGATGTGTGCACAGGCATTTCATGTTTCGCAATAAAGTTTTGTTGAACGTTGTACGTCTAGCTAGTCCTTCACAAAAATTTTTTTTCTTTTTTTGATAGTACGAACTCTGTCTACGAGCATGGGCTGAATCAAGTTAATTAGGCCTGTTTTAAATGTTGAGTCATACATGTGCCAAGTTTAATAATAACGAGCAAATTCTACTGTTCTACTTCATTTATATTAGGTTCGCCACATGTGTAGTTCGACGGTTAAAGAGGTCTTACCATGAACAAGGAAGAACTCAGCCCACCTTGTTTTTTTTTTTCTGTTTGTCGTTTAACGCAGTTCAAGCTGCTCAAATCGAGAGTTCTTGCATTCGGCATTAGCATCAAATAGCATTAGAAATTCAATTACCTTACGTGAATCTCCTCTTGTTTCATCCAAGGAAAAGAACCCCTTTTTACTGCGTCAGACTGGTTAAGCTTCAAAAAGCTTGTTAGTTTTCGTGGTTATATCAAAAGTACTTTGATTTCAAAACAGTGCTAAACGCTTACTTTTTGGAAGTCGACCAGACTCAAGTGCTTCGGGCTGAGAGTCAGTCTCATTATACTTCTTAGCTTGAAAAGACCGAGTGGTATTTTCTCAACCCTTAGACACTGCCAAGTGGCACTTAGCTTTAATCTCTTCCAGGCTTATACAGCTTTGAAAAATAAATTATCAAATTAAGATTGACTAAGGATAATTGCTAACTGATGTTTTTTTACCAAAAACACTTCCATTTGAGTGTGTATATTCTAAGAATCGAAAATAAATCTCAAGATTTATATGAAACTACAGTCTTAACAAAATATATTCTAATAAGTTTTGATAAAATTTAGATACAGACAGGATTTGTTAACCTTTCAGTTTTTTTAAAACACTTTACATCTTTTGCTTACATGATGCTCTTCAACACACTCTTCAACCGTGGTTGACAAGGTTTAATATAAAAAGAAGCTATTTTTGTGGTGTAAGTTTATCTGTCAATGTTTTGCTGCACGGAAATCAGTTGAAGCTTTGATGTCGATTTAATGCCACCCGTTCTGGTTGAGTTTTTTCTTATTTAGTGACGACGCGTTACTGGAAATAGACTTCGGTATCTGTCAACTGTGAAAATATGTGATACTGACTTCAATTCGTCTAGGTTTAACAATCGTGGTTTATACACAGTTACTTAAAAACTATTTTTTTCGGACTCGGCACTTTGGTTGACACGTTTTTATATTCAGTTCTGGTATTTGTTTGCTATTACACATCATATGTATATTGAATGAAAGTACCCTGCGACATGTAAAATACAAAGCCATTTAAGCGCTACTAAGAACAGTCCTTAATGAGAACAAGTTTAAAAAATTGTTGCAGCTGAATTTTTTGTTAATATTTTGACAATATTATTAAATGTATAAAATGTAAAAAATAGTTTTGCTCTCGCAAGATTAATGTGGGTTCCTTATCTTAAAAGAATTGATATATACATTTGCCTGCTTTTGTCAAGTATACGAAATCTTTTCGACTAGAAAACGTATTAAATTTGCTCATATGAGAAACTATTGCAATGCAAAGTCTAAAAGTTACTGGCGTTGTGTTTAGAAACTTTCAGGGATAAGGTTACAAGTTTGTCTCACTACTCTAAGGCCGGTTCGTGTTGATGGAACTCGCTAAGGCTCATATTTAAATTTTAATCTTGTTACGCTGGAATAAAAATTAACCTGGCAAAGGACACATTTCATCGCAAATGAAGTGCTTCGCTTTACGAGCAAAATGGCGGT
This sequence comes from Hydrozoanthus tunicans, assembly GCA_026413305.1. Classification (NCBI taxonomy): domain Eukaryota; kingdom Metazoa; phylum Cnidaria; class Anthozoa; order Zoantharia; family Hydrozoanthidae; genus Hydrozoanthus; species Hydrozoanthus tunicans. Next base: position 17,291 of record JAOBAT010080262.1, on the reverse strand, counting down.
ACAGCTTCTTTATGTTTCGACCAGTTGTAACTCGTTTTTCTGATGACACAACGGCACTCTATTTGTACCTTTTTCTGTTTGTCTGCATGCTTATCAATTCCATACCGACTTTAACGTTAGTTCATTTTAAAAATATTGTGCTATTTAACAGTTCAGTTTATGGTCAGCTTCACAAAACGTTAGTATATCGATAAATTGAGAGTACTTATAATCCAATAATTAATAAGTAGAAATAGCTAAAAACTAAGAATTGGATACCAAGCTGGTGACCAGCACCAGACTTTGGATTATTAAAGTTTGTGTTTCCATGTTTGGTAAAGAAAAACATTGACACATTTTTTTTAAAGAGCAAACCGTCTACAAGATGACCCAGGCTGAGATGACTCACACTTGTGGGCCACCGTAGAAGTTATCATCGGTGTTTTGAGCAATAGGGGTTAAAGCTGCTGTAGATTTACGAGGAAAATTCAAGGAGAAAATCAGTTTTGCTTCGAGAAGCGGAGAATTCGAGTTGTCGGTTTCAACTGCATGTACAATGTCAATGTTGTATAAAATTCTTCGATCTGAGAAGAAGAACAAACATCAGTGCAGCCATTTAATTCTTTGGCCTGTTTGGCGGTATACCTCTAAGAAATAGCTGTCAATTGCTGAAATCAAATTTCTTACTTAATATGCCACTTTACTCAACAAGGTTTCGTGTCTGTAGCTGTGTCCCTTTGCCGACTTCATCATGTATGAACGGATCTGAACAAAACTCTTGTGGAAGTTCCGATTTTAATTTAAGCAAATCAACCTAAAATGAGTAGTTTAAGGATAACGCAGGGTTTTCTTTGTTATTCATATCTTCTATAGCTTTGCATTACAACTGACCGAGACAAGCCGATGGCTCATCCTTGCCATCTATAAATCATTTTAGTTATACAAGCTAGAAACATGTAATCTTAACACTGTAATTTCTTCTTTTTTCTATCATTTTCTAATTATGTTCGTGACAACAAACATGAAGTTAACGCATTTGAAGGCTGCATTTTTTGTTTAATATAGGAAGAAAATTATAATTTGGAGCATGGGGTTTTGCTTCCGCTCGGTATAACACAATTACACCCGCAGCGCAATATCGATTTCTTTACAGTTCTCAACTTTAAACAAAAAACTGCGATCAAAAGCATCGGCTATTAATGAATTTTCTATGTTTAATCAAAACTTGACTCCTCATACAATTGGGTAGCAGTTTGATGAATATATTTTTTTCATATAAAAGCTTTTGACCAAATTTAATGCGAAGGAGATTAGGATTGTGCTTCGGGCTGTTGGAAGAAAATGCGTATTTTTAAGATTTACTTAATCAAACTTCTTTTATTGACACAATTAAATTTTTACAAGCACTGAACAGAAAACTAAATATTTTCTGACGTTTTTAATGAGATAGACAGATCTTTTCTTTTCACTGAGAAAATAATCTGTCATTTCAGCTACTCGAATCTAATGGCAAATTTATTGCGTTTTTTTTAAACAAAGGTTCTTTTATAATATATTGACAATGCTGAGAGCTTTTTGTTTTACAAAGAGGTTCAAGTGAATATAGAGTATCATGTTGAAGCATAACGGTGTAAACTAAAGAAAACCGAAAATGCAGAAAAGAGTAAAATTCGCGCAAGTTTGTTTTCGGATTTGAATTATTTTCTTTTTCAAGATTTGCTATAGCTATTTGTGGTTATTGAAAAAGCCAATACCATTAACTTTTTTCTACCGAATTCCTCATATTTTTGCCTAGATCGGGACTGCATTCAAAATGCATTTTGTAATCACAGCGTTAAGTTGTAAACAGAACACACAAAGACTTGTGGGATGGCTCACGTATTCGATAGCAACTCATTAGAGCTTTGGGCAATGATCAGTACAAACATATGCAACAAGATATCATCTGGTCATCTACTTTGTCGGGATATTTATTGTGACAGCTAGTTTTAAGCCCAAGCCAGAATTTATCCATAGCAGAATTTTGTTCGTTTACAGCAGCGCTAACGAAAGAAACCGTAAGTCTTGCTATCCTTGTATTATAGCTGTGATTATTGATTCCGGGTTCCTATTTTTCTATCAGAAAAAGGGAAACAAAACTAGGTTTTCTGATCGGTACAAAACACTTAGTGAAGCATATCTTCGTGACCTATAGAATGGTTTTTGATGAACTATAAACCGATTGTCTTGTGGTTCAGTCAGTACGTATAGTGTATTTCATATGAATTATATAAGAGAAACACCAGGCGACAATGATCCCTCATGAACCGTAAACATATCAACGAGTTTCTCCAGCATGTTATCCCGCGCAAAAGTTTTCAATATAATCAGTATAATTGTCTTTCTAAGCAAATGTTGGGTATACCGTAAATCTAGAATACTAATACTAGGTATCAAAGGGCAGCCGGTATTTCTGTGCAAAGTTAAAGTTCTATCTGCCAGTTTGCTACTCATGTCGATTTAGGCATGGGTATAAAGATTACTCTTTATGTAACCGATTTTGCTCATTTTACTCAGTACCACAGAAAAATTTGAACTTTATAACGAAATAGGGATTTTTTGAGTATAAGCAGTTAAAAAAAGATCTGTAATTATCGGCCAAATTCAGTACTGATATATTCAATTGCAGTGCGGCAAACGAATTCTTCGTGTTTTCAAACGAATATTTGTTATTTCGTTAGTGCAAGTGCTTGCGTGTTGGAAAATGTCCTCTAATGAATATCTCGATGGATGTCCTGGAAGAGAATTTTTATCGTATATTCAGCTTTAAAGTTATATTATAAGCCCACGAAATCGCCTACGGCGAATCGAGCTCCGTAACACATCTGATATTTATCAGTCATTAGCCAGCTTGACACGTTTTGCATTTGATTTCAATAACGACGAATTTCGGCTATGGTTATCAGAACTTTAAAAGCGTCAAATGATAACAATATTTCCTTATCAAAGGCAGGAAATACTAAATATCATGAGAGGAGGGCGTACTTGAGGGCCCTCTCATGCGACTGGCCAAACTTTCAAGCTTCAAGTGTGCCATAATTATTTTCCTATCAAGTTTTTAAAAATTGCCAAAAGTTTTGTTGAAAGATTTTTCTGCTGATCAAACACCTGTTTTATGTGAAAAATCTGTTAATTGACCTTTAGCTCAGGCGAGCAAAATGAACGATTGTTTTGTCTTGATTCCTCTTTACGGTGCCAATGGTTCAAATTGGACGATGTGAATAAAAAAGACAGATGAACAAATACAATTTAAAGGTTCTGCTCGTGCGAAGTTATGGCCAAATTTCTTTAAACCAAAAAGCCCTGGTAGTTACTATTCTTCTGTTTATTATTCGTAGGTAAAGAAAAGGCCAGTGTGCATGCTATTAACTGATTAAAGCTCCCATTATTTTCTATACAAACTAGACATGTTTATTCATATGATCAAATAAGAAAAAGAAAGGTGCCGCCAAGAACAAACTATACTGATTAAGTTTTGCTCATCGTACTTTAATGTGATAATTGAATGAATCAAAAAAGAGATTTGGACGCTATACAAAAAGTATCCGTCCTCTAAATCTTCTTGTGTGAACACTTTGTTTTTGGAAGTCCAATTGGCGTACACCCGATGATTTTTTAGGAAGCTCTTAACGATAAACTGTTTTTTGTTTTAAATAAGAACCTTTTTTTACAAGAACATTTAAATTTAAAGAAATTTAAGAACTGAGGCTGAGAAAAGGCGAAAAACATTTATTCATGATAACACGGCTTATTGCAAAAAATTTAAAGCAGTGTTATTAAAAAAATTGCTTTTCGGTGGAACTATTGACTAAAGTTCACAGATACCAACTTTACATCACATGTTTTTCATGTTTACCAAACCACAGTTCTTACTGGTAAATCTCTTGAGACAAACTGGCAAGATAGTCAGTACCAGCTTCTACTACTATGCTAAACAGATGTACCAAGTACGGTACATGTATTATCAAAACTCAGTAAAGATATTTTAAGAACCTGTTTAAGAACATATGCGGCTGATATCCCGAAAATACTTAAGAACGTTTAGTCTCAGTGGAAAAATTCGACGTTTTTCAAAAAAAAAAAATTTTAATAATTTTTTCTTGGAAACTAAAGTGTTGTGTTGCCACGATGTTGGACAGCATCGCATTCAGCACCCACTCAGTCGCTCAGCTTAAGCGTGAATTTGAGCGTCAAGGTTGACAAAAAATTAATGTTTTGTTGTAATTTGTCTTAACTTATGTTAAAGTTGTTACGTGAGAGCAGCGACGGAAATTATGGTCTGCTCGCTTGGCACTTTAGGGAGAAAGCGATCTCTTGTTATCATCAAAAGCTGTATCCTAGAAACAAAAGGAAAGCAATCAGAAACTAAGTATCGTCAAGGAAGAGTTAGATATTGATAAATGGACCAGGGTTAGAAAAGGTTGTATATTAGTTCTGGTTCTTATATGTCGTCGTATTCGCAACTACAGGGCAACATCAGAAGTTTTACTAACAGGCCAAAGAACAATTACAGTGATAAAGTCTAAAAGGGAAAAGTTCTAGTAAATGATCGTAAATAAGCTGTGTGCGTTAGTGTTGTTTACTGCATCACGGACGTATATTTGTAGTTTTTTTTATGATGCTGAAAAAACGTCCAAGTTGAGCTATTTGTGCTGACTGGGATGAAATTTTTAAGAAACTTGAACGATGAATATGGTTTGAGAGGATGACAATCTATTTCTTCCCTCGCTTTATTTACAGCATTTTGTACTTGACTGTTATTATAGTATATTCGCACGCGCATGACAAGGTATCTGCCCAAAAAGAAAAGTAAATGAAGCATGAGGAGAACTTTCTGCAGATGTAGACCTTTTACTGAATATACTTTTTAAAAAGCTGGATGTCTAGAGAAACTACACCTCACTTTGTTAGCATAAAACAGAAAAAAAATGGCCAGTTGAGAAGAAATTTCAATTAGCCGTGCACTCTATATTCTAATTATACATAACAAAATCAGCTTCGAGTGTAATATCTAAACATCAAAAAGCCGAAAAAATAATTATGACTGGTTTTCGCCGCCGATTTATTGCGCTGGCGGTGAGCTAAATTGTCAATGGCCGCGCGGTCATGCAGTAGATCTAGCTGGAGTGAAACTTTGATGACGTTTCGGTGAGCCCATTTCGAGTGTTTACTAAAAACTATGCCGTTTCAGCCAAATTCTTCTTTTATCATCTCTACTTAAGCCGGAGACAGACTAGGCGATTTTATACGCCGATCGCAGCGAATTTGATCGCATGCGAGCCGTGGCGTATATAATCGCTCGTATCAGACCTGCTAGATATGGGCGATTTTTATACAACAATTGCTACGATCAGCAAAAATTGCCATCGGCAATAGATTACACGCTAAGAGAATTTAAGCGAATTTCGCCAATCGCAGCGGTCGGCGTATAAATTCGCATATAGTGTGTCCCGGGCTTAAGGGGATCTTGCACATGCCTCGTTGATTACTAGTACTCAGACTGCTAGCCGCGTGTCTGTAGACGAAAACGTTTGCTGGATCAGGTAGAGTTTCGCGAATTTAAAGAAAAAAAAACATCTTCAAAATTAGTGTTCAAAACTTTTATTGCAAGCAAATTTTCTTAAGAAATATTTAGATTTCGAGTCAAAAAGTGCGTGGCTATTTTAAATCTAAAATTTGCTTTGCAACACTTTTCGGCATCCAAATTTCATGTTCGCGTTTATGCCAATATTTATCTACTTTGAATTGTTTTACTGACTAGAGCGTTTATTGAAACATTACATCTACGATACGGATTCATTTACCCCTCTCCGTTGTGAGGGAGTTTCATTGTATAAACCTAATGACTTGAGCTTTTTTTGGACCTAAAAGTTAAAGTCGTGCCGGCCTACTATACAAGGAATTCATAGCGACAAAAGGAGATGAATGACGTAATAACAATTACGCGTGAGAAAAGTGAAAACTTTCGGTCGATTCTTTATCTATATTTGACTTGTTTTCTTTACGTTGCTTTCCTAAAAATAAGCGAATGTTTAGATAATTTAATGACATGATTTATAAAATATATTTACCACAAATGCCAAAGAAAGCTAAGCGACATTGAGATTCTGAAAAGGAAAAACAGGGGCAAGCTCTCTCCGTCGCCTCTTTCAAATTTCACAACTCTACGCTTTCCTTTTAAAAGCTAATTCTGTTGGTTGATTTTCTATTTATCTTACTGAAGGTTTTGCCTTTAAGCTCCTTAAACAAAATTCTTTATTTTTAACATGATCCACGGTTGATCAGATTTAACATCTCTTTACTGACATACTGCTCACCAATGAGCTAATTGGTCAAAGGAGCGAACAATCTAAGTTATATCTCTTCCAAATTTGTTCTATGAAAAGTAAAGCGGTACATTTTGAATATTTTTTCTCACAATTTTTTTTACCATATTTCCATTCCAAAGACTTCCGGCCCCTATAGCTGTTCAACATGGCCATTTTAATAACCGTGGCAAACATAACGGCAGTTTTGTTTCCAACGCTTTAGTCTAACAGCAAAGCGTGGTAGTTACTGCTCACGTGTTGTTGAAAAGAACAAAAATATTATTAGGGCCCGCACAATGGAGTTTTAAAAAATTCAATTTATTCCGAATTAGTATAGATATGGTGCAGCGATAGTACGGAGACTGGACATCAGGGGGTGGTGTATTTTGTTATCTCCAACCATTTTGTTTTATCAATATTCAATTATGAAACAGATTCTATTGTAGTTTTTCTGAAGGGTGGCATATTTGAATATCGCTAACATGAACTGATAAGTGATGCGATGAAAGTTTAACTAAAACTGTCACGCTCAACATTTAACCCTGAAATAACCGTAAAAACAAAACCCTTTAGCCTTGAATAACGGCAATTCTTCCCTCAAGAAGAATGCTATTCTTTACTTTGAAGTATCCATTTTTCAAAACACTTACTGTGCTTTTTAAAAACACAGAGGTTATGTTGTTGGGCGCTTTTTCAGCATCCGTAAGGCGTAATAAATTTCTAATTAAATTCATCGTTACTGCCCTACAACGTAGTTCCAAAAGGAGCCGGAATCAAGCAGGGAAACGATATATTAATTGTTAATTCCCGCAGTGTTTTGACAATTACTCACGTAAATGTAGCCTTCAAGGGATTAAACGGTTTCTTTAATTAAAATCTATTGCATTTGTTCTCTTAAAGTTGGAATCTATTTTGTAGCACCTGTGCTCGAACAATCGATTTGTCCTTGTGTGAGCAACGTGCGGACGATTCATGTTGAAATCTTCCTTCGAACTTGGTAAGTAGTGTTATACGTGTGATATTCTTTGCACTGCATGATTCGTCCTTTATATTTTCAATAGTTTAAATTCCTGGTTTTAAACCTTCAAGGCAACAAACCCGTTGAAAGATTCAGTACGGATTGATAAACAAACGGATACAAAAGTTTAGTGATTGAAACTGTTTTGGACTGTTTCACGCTAGAAGACGAGCTAGAGCGCCCCGTGTGCCGAAATAAGACTTGTACGTATTTTTTCCTCGGCAAAGACGGAGATTGAATCCGGGGGCCCCATGCATGGCTGTCAGTGAGTCTTCCCAGTTGAACCAAGCACGCGCGCACACGCATCGACCTTTATACCAAATTACGCACCAACAGAAACAGTGCCTTAATCTCGTTTTTTAAACCTTTGAGTGTTTGTAAATTTGTAGAATATTGCTTTAAGCCTGTAAGTGTTTGTAAATTTGTAGAATATTGTTTTTTAAGGATTCAATACGGATTGATAAACAAACGGATATAAAGTTTAGTGATTGAAACTCTGCTCAAATCGAGTCGATGCTAACTTTGAACATTTTCGGCTTCTTTTTTGTAATTGGCACGGACACTTCTAGAACCAACTAGTCTTCGGGCAGTTTCTTGTTTCTTTTCGTGTGCTGACAGCCGTTTTCAGCTTTGTTCGAATCGATTTCAGCGTAAAAAAATCAATTATAAGTTTGAAGGGTTTTTGCCTGTCAAACTACAGCTTTAACTAAAGAATAAAAAGCCATTCAACTGTCTTTAGTATCAAGAGATTAGCTGCTGCACAAAGCTTCCACTCGGCTTAAAGTTTAATTCTGATAAAATACATTTTTCCTATTGAGTCTTTTAGTTTTTCTAACTATGAATGAAAGATCCCTTTTTACTAGCTAAGTAAGCGAAAGGTATTAGTTATCAAAATGGCGAACAGTCAAAAACATACCTCAGATGAAATTCTACCAACTTTTGTTCTGCCTATTTTGACACTCACAGATTGCCGATAATGAAAACCTCCTTCCGGGAAACTTATCCTTTATTTTAACTCAATTTGTTCCTCGAAACATCATTAAAAATTTATCACGAACAGTAATTTTCTTGTTTTTAATTTCAGCAACATGTACAGTTTATGTCATACTAATAATAGTAATATTTAGCATTTATATAGCGTCCTTTCCATGTAGATGATCAAAGATGCTTAACAATGAGTTACACCTGACTTTTGTATTGAGGGTCTCAGATTGTCCACTATACTCATTAAGAGTTACCCTCAGGTAGTAGTTGACAGACCACTACACCGGGATCACCCTACTCTTTGTCGACAAGTGTGCTGGGTTCTTTTAATTCCCCCGAGAGTTGAGAGACCTGGCTTACGGTTTAACGTCCTTATCTGAGAAGTCTGTAATTGTTTAAAAATGCAGCTAAGAAGATAAAGGTTTCAAGTTATATGTAGTGGCTCCTCTATCTAGCAATATAGCTGAACATTGACGATTAAAATGTTTTCGTACTAACATATGGTTAAAGCTATTTATTGCCGAAAGAACAAAGTAACTACATCTTCAAGTACGGACTGTACTGCACGACTCTATTCTTTGATATCATAAGCTCGTGTCGTTGCGCGCGGGCTCAAGCTTGATGCCAACCTGCAGCATTGAGAAATGCCTCGCTCTCATCCGGTTCTGGTTGCGTTGCATGCTTGTCATGCGGGCGTGTAAACAAAGGCTCATAAAAGTCAATTTTTAGCAAAAATATTTGACGAATTCAAGAAATCAAACATATATAGAAATATTTTAGGACTAAGAAGAAGTCCAGAAATTTGGGTGATAATCATTTACTGATTGATAAAAAAAACCCGATCTGTTCAGTGAGCCTACGGTTTTTTACATAAATTTAGCACCGTATGTTTTTTCTAGTTTATGATCATATCATATTCAGCGCCTGTTCAAGAATATTTGTGAGATATCTGCAGATATCCACAACTCTCTCTTTTATATGAGCTATATATCGTTCAACCGGAAGTGGAAGTCTATGCTACGGACCGCTTATTTTAAATAAGCAAAAGAACCTTGCCTAAAGTTGCCTTAAACTGCACTAAGTAGCAGTCGCTTTTCACCATGTTTTCCCTTAAATTGCCTTAAATCGCCTTAAATCGTACTTTTTCACCCAATTTTTTCTCAAACCGCCGTAAGTCGCCGAAAGTCGCCTTAATCGTAACAAGTCTCAATAAGTCACTCTAAGTCGCGGCGACTAAAAGCCCCAGAGTAGGCCTAATCATGTTTTTCTCAATAAAACATTGAAAGAAGTTTCTTGTTTCTGAGTCCGTGTCGTCAAGCTTCGGTTTTCCGTTTTTTCTTCGTCGCCCTTGCTTAATAGACTTGAAAACTTCTTCAAACTGGAACTTCCTTTCCAGCTTCTTGCTGACGTTTATGTTTCTCCTTTCTTGTTTCGCATTCATGTTTAGTTGTTTCGAGTTTTTGCGAGACTTGTTACGATCGAACGAAGACTGAGACGGACTAAATGAGTGCCGAAGGGGGGGAGGGGGCTCCCCGGGAAATTTAGAAAGTCAAGTTGTATGAGACTGAATGGTGAGAATCAACTTCAAAATGTGGTAATATTTTTCTTTTAAACCTTTCTTGGCCTTGTAACCCATCACATTTTTATTGCTTATTAAATTTCAATTTTATTTAACTAACAGTGAATCTTGAAGAACAGAACAGTATTCCAATTACCTTGTTTAAATCACTTGATAGTATCTCCAACTAGATGCATGTAGAGGGTGCTGCGTTTTGAATTGTCGAATTATTAACGTAAAAAAACGTACACGTACAAAAAGTGAATCATAGACAATAATAGATTCAATAGCTCCCTCTTATTCCGGTTATACTTAAATAGCATGATCATAGTCAAATACTGTTCTTTGCTTTAGGATCTATAGTTTTCAAATGCATTAAATACTCAAAGGGATAGTGTTTGACTAAGGTAACGGAGTTTTCTACTACTCTTTTAAAATGACAGAGAACCAACTTGATTATGTGCTCTGTTAATGGACTCACTCTGAAGCTTTATAAACCTTCAGACAATACTGATTGGGAGCTTCACTCCTGCAACTAAAAAACTCTATTGCTTTCTCTTATTTATTTCGCCTACATCTTTTAAAATCATATATAGTCAAACATTTCACTAAGTTTTTGGCGAATTATCTATAGTTTTCCAAACCCATTAAACCTTTAAAGAAAGCAGTAATTGACTCAAATAAAGTTGAACAAGTTTTCGATTGCTCCTTTTGAACGAAAGAGAACCATTTGTTCCACTGTTGAATGGCTTTTAGCTATGTGTGTATATTTTGCCAACTTGATTATGTACTCTTTTAGTGAACTGAAGCTTTATAGATTGAAAACCTACGTGACAACATTATCGGGAGCTCCCCTTGCGAGCCTCATGCTGAGAACTATCAGATTCTATTAATTGCTCCTTGTTTTTCTGGCTATATTTAAATCACAGTCAAACAACGTATTTACGGTTTTTGCATTTATATAGTTTTCAAACCCATTTAACATCGAAAGTAGGCAGTATTTGATTCAAACAAAATCTGTTTAGGTTTTGATTACTCCTTCAGAACGCCAGAGAACCAATTATTCCTTTCTACCATTGAAAGGGTGATTGAAAAAAACTTGAATTATGTACTCTATTAATGATACGGCCGGAATTTCCTCGTGCGAGCTTCATACTATCTGACAATGAAGTATAAAGAGTTTGCAAAACGTTAAAGGAAACAGTATTTGACTCAAATAAAATTGATCCAATTTTCGATCAGGCTCCTTTAGAACGACAGAGAACCAATTATTTTGACTTTTGTTTTACGGTTGAAAGGTTTTGATAAGTGTGTATATTTATGTATACTCTCTTAATGGACTCACTCTGAAGCTTTGCAAATTGGAAACTATCGACACTGTCGGGAGCTTCATGCTGACAATTTTATTATAGATTATGCTGCTTCGTTTTTATTCTAAATTTGAACTAAAATCAAGCATTTTGCTTTGTAGAAAGTAAATAGAAAAGAAAGCAATATACGACTCATAGTGAAATTATACAAAAAAATAAGTTTTTTGAAAGCCTACAGTTACTTGTCTTGAACTCATTTGATGCTCGGTTGGTATTTAAATCGAAGAAAAGTCAACTTTTGGTTTCTCCCGTGGATCAGAACAAGGTTATGGTTTTATCTGTGCTAGCTCGATGTTGGGGCTCTTACACATTTAATTCGATACAGATCTTGATTCGTGGTAAAATTGACCCGGTCGTTTAAAATGTGAATGTGAGCTGTACGAAGAAGAAAAAAAAATACTTGCAAAATGTAATGTTAGATTATGCAGTATGTTTCTTTGAAATTGAATAGCGAAATCGAGTGAACTTTAAAACATCATATGAAACCATACACTAAGTGTTGAATAAAGAAATGGCTGATCAATAGCTTATAGTTAAAGGCGAGGACGGCAACATCAACAACTATGGCTTAAAGAAAACATTTCTTGCTTGTCTTTTTTTACCGCGTAAGGCTAGTTTGCTTTCTCTCTTGTTCGACTTAAGTCTTGTGAACATAAAACTATGAAAGTGATTTTGTGAAAGGTAAAAATGCCAAGATTATCTACAGGTCGTTTTCGTAGTCGTAATACTTTAAAAAGAATAGTTTTTCACGTTGTAAATTTCAAGTTGACGCGTGCATGTGACCTACACCCGGTCAATTCTAACTTGCAGCAAGTGTATTCACTATTGAGTTTCTGCCGCTTTCGTCGGCGTTGGCGCCCTGGGGTCGGTTGTTCGAAAGCCGATTAAATTTACACCAGGATTACCTCTTAACAAACCTATTGGTTGTCATGGTAATTAACCTTGGGTTAGGACTAATCGCCTTTTGAACAACTGGGCCCACGGTTGCTAAAGCTAAGGTCCCTTCTAGTAACGACTTGTCGGGAATGTCGACAACAACTGATTGTAAGAACACACTTTTCAACCACGTACGTACCGAGTTACGGTTTTTGAACAGAAAGGGATGAAAGCGTATAAAAGGTAAATGCCTTTTTTGTGGAATTTTCTGTTGGTCACTCAAGTAGTTGTAAGAACTTTAAAATTCAGCTGTAATTTCCAAGACGACGGCGTGCAGGTGATCAGCACGGTTCATTCCATAGCTGCAGCTATTGTATTTACTATTTTTCTCTGTCATCTTAGCCGACTTGTTTTTCAAAGGTTCAATTTTAGGGCGAAAAAAAAACATCAATAGTTTAAGAACGTGGAAGATGATTTTGAAGAAAACAGTAAGCAAAGGCATTCGCCTCAGACCAGCCAGAAGAGCGAGTATAAAGTTTTTCCTTTTTTCCTCAGGTTCGAAAACAAAAGCTTTTTGATATTTAGCTCTACAGCTTGGCAGCCATTGTGATATTTTTCTAAAAGTATTTGTCAAATGACGTTTTTGTGTTAATGAGGCAATAATTATTTAGGTACCTGCTGAGCTAGGTCTTATTGCATCTGGCCAGGGTTAAGCAACAATTTTTCACCTAGTCTCCTTCAGTTGAACTTGGCCGTCGGTCATTCGTTTGATACAACTAAAATCTGGCCCTAAATTCTATTTCTACCTGTTCTAGTTAACTCTTTCTCGTTGACTACCATTTAAACAGCGCAAGAGGTCAAAAGCGCCTATTGCTGGAGATACGTTGAAGATAATAAAGGTTTTTTCGCCTCAGTTGGTGCATATACGTTTCTTTAAAGCATCTAACTAAAAAAATAAATAATTAACCGTTTTTTTATTTACCCATAAACATAATTGGAAAAAATTGTGTTCAATCTTATTTAAAAAATGTTTTTAAACTTTTCGAAAGTCATCACGCTAAATCATAAATCTATTCATGTGTCTGTTTGGGAATATGCAACTTTTAATAATAAGTTTAAACAAAATTTTTCGAAGTTGAAAATAACCTTTAGTCAAACCTGAATGTCAACAAAATGTTTGGGAGAAGCATCCTTTTCGAAAATCTTAAAACAATTCATTTTTTGCACGGTCAACGAACTCAATCGATTCCAAGCTGTGACTTCAAGCTGGTTTATTACTAATTTAACAGACAATACACAATGTTAATCTTGAGGTTATTAACATCTTTTGTATTCCTAAAATTCGACAATGCCAACATATCACACGAAAGTTTTTTTTTAAAACAGTACAGCAAGAATTTCACACGGTTTAACCAAATTAAGCTATTTCGTGCTCAAAGACTTGTTAACAAATACAGCCAAACTTGGACATTTTCAACTAAAGATGTCATTTCGTGCACAAATTCCGGCGTGTTTTGTGTTATCAGGTTTTTACCATGCTGTGCTCCTAACTTTTTGTTCGTTTACAGTCCTTTCCACATTGGAAACACTTCGGGAAGTTTTCAATTAGTCCTAAATTGCTTTTCAGAGCCCATTTACAAAAGGTACTATTATACACAGTTTGCGGTCAAGGTTGTTTTGCGAGTAATGAATATTTTACAATATACATTAGAAGTCCACAATTTTTGCCCAAAGAAAAGGTTAGAAAGTGCGATGAGTTGTTTAACTTATCTTGCTGCTAACTAGATTTTAGTTTTTAGAAGATGGACAAATTGTATGAAATGGAAAACAACAATAAGATTGGTTAGTAAGCTCTCAAACTAATACTTTTGTTCATATTGTCTTTCTCTTGCTAACTTATTACGTTTTCTGCAGTTATTTTCATTGTAAGTTTTATCGATTTTTAAAATGCTTAAATGTTTTGGAAATATCTGTATTGATTCAAGAGTTAACGTTTTCGAAATCCTAAATTTTCACGAAATAGAAAGAACCATTAGAAGTTGGCATTCTATAAAGTCTTAATCCAAACTCACTTTTATAGTTTTAAAGTTTGATAAGAAACCTAAGGTAGAACTACTTTCGTTATTTCATTACATAACAAAATCGTTGATCATTATCAACTTGTGTGATCACAGCCTTTTCCAGTTTTCTTAATAAAAGTACGGTTATCACTCGAGTTCCGAAGTAGTTTTGATTCAACTATTTTATTATTAGCGTGTAATGAAAGAGCGAAAGTAGTTTGACCTGACTATGTTGTCGTGACGTTGACGACGAAGCGTTTAAGAACGCTAAGATTATTGTTTTTCAAGAGTTACGTTCATCAATTGTTTTCAAAAGTTTAGTTCATCAAAAATTTAAAAAATTAAAAACCAAGAAATTCAAAATATCATCCAGGAAGTCAACTTGAAAACTTTAGTACAACTCTATTTTATTGTCGAGTATGGTAAACAATGTGCCTAGCTTAGTAGAGTCATCCTTGTAAAAATAAAATGAGTACCAGCTATTCCTTGGGGCTATTACCTGCGATCGATTATAGTGTCTTCAGTCAAAGACTATTGTCATCTTTGAACTCAGAATAACGGGAAAAAAATTGGCATTAATTTTTTTTTTTAAAAAAGATGAAACTTAAATTTTGATCAAGCAAGCCCGGGACTGGTAATCTGTGATGTAGCAGCAGGCATCATTTCAAAATTCTGAATTTCTTCAAACTATATTTGATGGTCGGTAAGATATCGTGTGTTTTACAGGTACAAGCATGACAAACCAAACACTTCAAGTTAAAATTCTCGTTATATACCATTTAGTTTAACTATAAAAGCGATAAAAACTTGAAGGAACTTGGCGTGCCTACAGCCGGTTGCTAGACAACTGACTCATGCTACGTCATCAGAACAGACGGGGTTGGAACCTTCCTAGACAAAAAATTAACGGGAGTCCCAAAACTGTTTTAGTTGCACGTTTCAAACCTGAAAAATATAACAGAAACTATGAGTAACTATTTTGCTTTCAGAAATTCATTTTATTAGAGGGTTCTACTCGCATCTACAAAGTAAAAAAGTAAGATTTATGGGCACTTTAACGTTACAGAAAACTAAGCATCGGCCTAGTCGGCCTGCAAGGTTCGAGAAAGAATTGATGTTTAATCTCTGCTCGCTGAAGGTTTTTGTCCGCTGAATGAGAAACAAAACTGGCACATCCTTTGACTAACTAACGCAATATACTTACTGTCGGGCTTGTTAGATCTATGTAGACGAGAATTAACATTATAAATAGAGTTTTCACGGCTAGACAACAGACAGGCACATCACCCAATCTCCGTTTACCCCAAGGATATCTACTCTTACTATAACCTATCCGCTACGTCTCTTCTTCATATATGTATCTTAATCCACTAATTGATTAACAAGTAGTACCCAGCCAGTAAGCTTTGTCATCTCGTTATTTCCGATACTTTACCTTTTTAGTTTCTATGACCGCTAGTATGGATCGCATACATACTTCTCTCTTGCTCGTCCTCACCATATCGAGTTGCATTTTTTGCCGTCTTATTTAAATTAGTCAATCTTCTTTTTTTTGTCTACCAAGGCATTGCATCTTTACCAACATTATTTTTTCCTTTTAGACCCAACCGTTAAGTCTGTTTATTTCTTTCTTGATGTGTTTTAGGTTGACCTAAGGCTTTGGTATCGAGGATCCAGAAGAAAACTTGCACAGAAGAAAACCATGAACAACACAACCAGCCAAACGCATGTGAGGATAAACCTGGAAATTACAATCCACCTTCTATCACTGATACTTGGTACCCTGGGCAACGTGCTGGTGTTGCTCGTTGTGTTCGGAAAACGACATGGACGCAGTGTCAACGATCTTTTCATTGCAAATCTTGCAATCTCAGATCTTGCATACCTCCTTTTCGACTTGCCGTTCAGAACCTATGCGAAATTATTTGGTGACCCTGGTGGGTCAGTTTTTTACTGCAAATTTGTGTATCCGATGATGACAATAACATTTAGTGTTGGTATTCTGACGTTAACCTCTATGGCATTGTATCGTTGTTATTACATCATCCACCCATTCAGGGTCCAACTCAGGCATCGTATAATCGTCATACTGATGATCTTCGTTTGGTTGATTGCTTTTGTGATGGCTCTGCCTCTGGCGATTGCCGTGAAGGTAATCGACAAAATGTGCCTGGAGAGCTGGACGCCAAGCTCAAGGAAAGTTTACACCATGGTGCTTCTAATCTTGCAATGCGTTCTGCCGCTCATTGCAATTTCTGCAGCACATGCAAGAATTGCGTTCGACCTCCTGTCATCCAAGACATCTAGAGCTTGCATTAATCAAGATGGCAAAGTTACAACCGATCAAGGTTGGCAAGAAAACATGCAGGTAGTTCGTACACTGGTAATCATTGTTGTCTTGTTTATCATTTGCATGTTTCCGTTACAAGTTGCTTGGGTTATATCCGATTTTGCAAAAGACAACGTCGACCAAAAAACCCTGGAAACTCTTTTCGACATCAGTATTATTCTTGTGGTATTACACGCTTGTCTGAATCCTATAGTCTATGGAACCGCCAAATACTTCCGGGAGGAATATATAAGGTTTTTGTCTTATTTATTCTGTTGCCGTTGTTCTCTACTGAAGAAGCTTTACGTCCCGGTGCAGAATCCTCGGACCAAAACGCATTTGTGTCGCTTTAAAAAGAAAAGTTCTTTGCAACACGAGGACACTATGATGACCTTAGACTTATGAAACTTATAAACCTTGTGATCATTCTTTGATAATATTAGCTGCAATACATCTTGCAAAGCAATAACATTTTTACTTGATAATCTAACTGATCTAGCATTTTTAGTTAACTTGGATGTTAGAGTAATGCAAAAAATATGACAATTACTGTAACACGAAAACAACCGGGGGATTAGCTCTCGTGGGGAGTGCTTCGGTGAAACAAGGGGTAGGGGCGCGATATTTTGTAATAACGACGCATTTCGTTTTTTTTCGCATTTTATGCCTTCCCGGGGGGAGGATAGTTTAATAGTTGTCAAGCCCGGGGGCGGGCAGTTGAATTTGAGCCTGGGAACGAAATGGCCATGTCATTGCAAGGAGACTGGAAC
>JAOBAT010080251.1:0-19631 GCA_026413305.1 Hydrozoanthus tunicans | reverse complement strand
AAGAATTATTGTCACAGTGCCAAAATGTCAAATATTTTAAAAATTGTTTCTGGGTCATGTGACCGTGCAAAGCCTCTATTGGGGTTTAGATATAGCTTTATGCATAAAATTCTTATTTCCTAAGTGGTGACTCGAATGATCAAGAGCAAAAGTTATGTCGTGTTTTGCTCAAATCTGCATATGACTTATCATTTCTTAATTTCCATAAGCTTCATATGATCTCAAGAAAAACCTACAAATCTCATACATAATCGAAGGTTCAGATAAACATATTCAAGTTGTATTGTATACTGAACTGTGTTCGCTCAAGGTACTGCCAGAGACTGCAAAATAATTGGTCATGAGCACTGCTTCCTTCAGTGTCATATAGCAGGTGAAGTTTTAAACTATTAGGTTCAATCTAAACCCTGGATAGGGTTTAGAAAGTTTTTCGTTGTCTTTTAGGGGACAGTTAAAACACAAAAAATGTTAGTTGAGATTTGTCAAAGTATGTTACAAGTTCGTCTGACGTTGGCAGAATGCAGGTTTTAATTATGGTGTTTGTATCACCTCCAGTTACAAGATAACTAATTATAGAAAATTCAAGAAACTTGGTAAACTGGTTTTTAGTAAACACACTGATTGATTAGGCCGAACCGGAAATAGACAATATTGGTTTGTGTGCCAGTTTCGCATCGCTGCAACCTTATTTTTATGCTTCAACGAGAGTTCTTCGGGAAAGACATAAATGCTATCTACACCCTACTGTAAAACGCTTTCTTAAACATTACAGAAACTAAATTTATTTCACAAGTTACTGTTCGAAGTTTTAGTTGTTCTGATATGGAGGAAAAAAGATCTTTTTAGCATTTGAGGCTGTTAGCCATTCTTAACTAGTTTTTTTTTACACCCTCCAGAGATGAATGCCGTTGTTGTGTGATTTATCAAGCATCAAAGGTGTATAAGTACGTATTCAACACGCAATATTATATAGACTTATTCAACTGACTTAAAGTAAGATCTCCATAAAGGAAAAACGCAAATGAAAAGATAAAGTATTTTGGCCTTGTCACTATTGTTTTTGTTTTTTAATCAAAAGAGTATTTGTTACAATCGTGATAAGCAGGCAGACCCATTGTAACCCTTACATAAGTTGATAGATATTTTTTTCCGCTTTGCATGACGAAATGGATCAGATACATAAGTAAAGGAAATAAACAAGTACAAAACTCCAACATCAAATCATTAAGACATAATTCCCTCGGTTTAAGAGAAAAAAGCGAATCTTTTCCAATATCAAATGTTCTTTCTTGACCGCATTGTGTTTAACGCAAATACATATATTTGCATGAATAAATGCCAATGCATATTTTTAAAAATACTCCGAAAAGTTCCCTTCAAGCTGTAGTTTTTGTTGCAAAGCCTAACAAGTAGCACGCATGTTCGCCATGTTTCTGTCTAAGACCTTAGAGATAGGATTCTGATCCAACGGTCATTGAATGTGTAAGTTGTTCTGTTTAAAACTTAGGGTATATAAAGTTTCTTATCTGGAATCATTGCTCGGATTTTAGACGGTTAGGTTTTCCCGCTCAGCAATTCTACACCTGCTCTTTCTTGTTATATAGTGTAATGTTATCTTTTAAGTTAAAGAAATGGGGTAGACATTTTTGTTCAACTGATCTGACAGCTTAAATCTAAACACTTCACAATATTGACAGGATTGATAATCGATATTACCTTTTGTTGCTATTTGACCAACGAACCAAAGTTGAAGAAGAATCAGCCTGCATATTCGTAGGTTGATCATTCTCGGCGGTTTGATCTGTAGAAACAAATTGGGCTACAGGCGACCTAACATAACACCATCCGGCTTATACAATAGCACTACCATGTATGAATGAACTCGTTGTAAACAGGCGTATAATATTGTACTCCTTTTACGAAAACAGAAACTGGCGCCTTGTTGGCGAGGTGCTTCAGCAATACACTTTGTTTCAGCAAACCTGGAAATCCAATTGGGTTCGCTTTATAACAACGAGTATTTCTTTTGCTGGTCGAAACGATTTCAAATAATAATTTTGAAGAAATAAAAACTTTGTAGAATGAAAACAAGAGGAACTATTTTTGCTTCCCTTCCGTTCTGCTCTCAAGTGCATAGCATTGTTGGTCTTAATGGGCGGATTTTCTAAGTCATCAACTCTACTAGTTTTGCAACAATATGAATGACGATAAGATTAAACTTCAACAGCTCTAGATAAAAGAAATAACTATAGTGCCAGATTTTCAAGAACTTTTCCATTACTCGGGATAATAGGCTGAAAAGGCGAGCGGACTCATAGAAAGGCTCAAACTTTTTTTAAACTTTTAATTTGGTTTTAGAGTGTTTGAGTTTTGTTGTAACAAAAAAGTAAAACCAAATATAGGTTTGCATGCACCAAGTAGCGCCTTTAGTCGTTGCCACCCTTATATCATGCTTGAGGAAGTCCTAATAATTATGTAAAACTTTACAACTCAAAACTGCATGCCACAGTCAAAGCTTTGCTTTTACTTATTACCCTCCACCAAGAAACCTATCACCAACAGCAAATACTCTCTCCTAATGTTAGGATTGAAATTAATTAACAAAGTCAAATTAATCACAATAATTATAATGAACTTGCGAAAGCCAATATCAGAGGTTGTAGCCCGCAGAGAAGTTACACAGATCTAATCTCGATAATAGAAATATTTTGCGCGTCCACAAATTATTCAAATACAAAGGAATACAAATGCTCCCAATCAGGGCTTTTCAGCGCCTGTTTACAGGTCATACAGTAGACATGGTATTGAGGGTCTTAGGTAGTCCGGTATTTGCGGCTCGCATTTCAGTGTTCGCTAGGTCACGACTCAAGGGTTAACCTTGATCACCCGACTCTCAGCGGGTTCTTTTAAGTCAACCGACAGGAGATCGAAAGACTGGGCCAACATCCTCATCCGAGAAGAAGGGAAGGTCTTAAGGTTTGCAGATGTTAAAGCAAAGGCAGCATCTTCTCCTCAGTTTTTGAAAGACTCTGAGTAAAGGTTCGTCACCGGGAATTGAACCCGGGGCTACCGCACGACAGCCTGGCGCCTTACCAACTAGGATGACCAGGCAGCGATCAAGCCAAAACATGGGTTGTTTTTTTTTCTGTTTCAAAATAAGCTATTTTCTTTTGTTAATCCTCGTTTTTAAATTGATTGAATCGTACTTTTGTAGCCTTGAACGCGGACTCTAGCCCAGTAATTAGACAGACGTGTCAGATCTTCTGGTTATTAGTCAGACGTGATATGCACAGCAGTATCGAGACTGACCATGCTTATAACACAGTAAGTTGGCCAGGTGAATTGTATGGTCGCCTCTTGAAGAGTTTGTAGTGTTTAATTTTTATCGGACATCTATGCGTGTTTTTGGCGTAAACCGTTAATGAAAAAGGCAGTCGATGGCCATTTTGTACGTCTTTATTTGCGTGTTTTGGTTTTTCGCTCGCTTTTCGAAAGCAGCGTTTCTGATCTGCAGTATCTCCTCTCCTTCAGAAATATTTGAAAAACTTTGGTCAAACTCTTTCGCCGGTAAGTCTAACATCTACACATCTTTGTTTGTCTAAGCAAAGATACTTTTGAAAGTATTTACGTTGCTATCTGTTTTTTGGGTAGTTTTACTTTTCTGCCGGTTTCTGCACAAAACTGACTGAGTTAAACTCGTCTTGGAATTATATTTAACTCGTTTTATTCACGGTTTGTTGTTTTCAAAACTGATTCCATATTCTACTTTTAGTTCGTCCGAACAATATTACTTACTCTGCGAATGTTCCTCGTTGCTCATACATAAAAATATTTTGAATTACCGTTTGAAAACTGTGTGTTCTTTACTTTATTTTCGACTGTCCCGCAGAGAGAAAGTTCGTAATGCCCGCGGTTGTTAGAAAAAAATCCGGCCTTCTCAGCAGCAATCACAGCGCGCGTACCATCATAGCCATATAATAAATATATAAAATCGCACTTTAGTTGAGACACACACGTGCAAACTTTTATGGATGGACTTTTACAGCTAAGTCGCTGTGTTGCCAGCCTGGTGAAACTCGACGATGGAATGGGTAACGTTGCAGACTAGTTACCTAGAGATATGGGTTTATTCTGCGCTCCTGGCCTTAAGAAACAATTTCTTCGAACGCAATACAGAAAAAAGGTTAACAGACAAAATATTTTTTTAAGCAAAGAATATTCCAGTCAAAATAAATTAAAACCATTATTTTATTTGTAGAAAAGTACATATTATCATACTTACATATACGAGCACTTTATCTTCCGACTTCGTATAAAAAGATTACTATACTGGTTTAGTTGGTCAACGGAATAAAGAATAATCAGAAATGGTAAAAAAATATATTGTGTTCTACTGATTGATTTTTTTTTCTGCTTTTTTTTCAACGGATCTAATAGAGATTGAGCTTAAGTAACGTGGACGGAAACGACAACGAAAATATAGGGAATACAATGCTGATAGTTGGAATGTACCATGCTGGCAACCTGCACGCCACCATCTTGAAAATTACAACCTGGCAAGTCACTTTCGGAGTTCTCACAAATACGAGAGCGACAAACAGAAATTTTCCTCAATGTTAATTTATCCTTATAAAGGACACTTCAACCTTTTTTCTGTTCACAAAGCGTAACTGGGACAAAATAGAAGGGAAACATAGCCCAGCAGACATGATCGAAAAGGGCAAACTAGTTTGGGAGCCGCTGTCGTCGCCGTTCTCGTCCTCGTTGCTTAAACTCCCTAATAGAGAGCTTAAACAACGACGACGGCATAAAACGATTGTGAATACAATACGTTCACGCTGCAATGAACCGTGTGGGCCACCTGCACGTCCGTCGACTTGAAAACTACGATGTAAAAAGCCCAGTTTTGAAGTTTTTGCGACTACGAGAACGAGTTTCAAAAAAATTGGTCAACCTTCATTTACTTTTAAGAAAAATTACTTTTTTTTTTCGTTTCTATTCACAAAGCGTTACTCGGACAACAAAGAAAGCAAGCTATGCATACGTGATAAAAAACTGCAAACAGGAATTGTTTTTTTTTTCTCTAAGCCATCGTCGTCGACACTGCAATCTTCCTTGCTTAAGGTTCTTAATGATTAGTTAGTCGAACCGATAAGGAACTCTGATCTTCAAAAAATAGAAAATGTATTTAAAAACAGTTAACACATATTTAATAAACCACAAATGTTAATAACTCGAATAGTGTTAATATTTGTTTTCTTGCTTAGAAGATTTTTTGACCCTTTTTGCTCTTGCAACGAAGTTAACGTAGTTGCTAGGGATTGCTAACATCATAAAAGATATTTGATAAAATTAAATTGTTGAAAGAACAATTAGAAAAACACAGTAGGGGCTTAACGTTTGAATGTATTTGTATAGTGAACATGGAAATGAAAAAGTTATCTTCAATATTTCGACGTCCTCACTATTTTTGTACATCTATGTTTAACTGCAATAATCAATGGGCTTGTATCAGTCTGTATTCTTGTAGTCGTTGTGATTGCATGCTGAAGTTAACATATTGAAAACCATTTGATATAGTAATTTCGCTCAAAATGATTTTAGAGTATATTATACAGAGACTAGTTTGAATCAAAAAGGATGGTTATACGATAAATGTTTTAAACTACTATAGGTCATCTTGAGAACAAAGCAGATGAAAAAGCAGCGGTCTTTAACCTATAAAAAACCTTCAAGTCGAAAACTTTATTCTAACCATTTTTTCACTACTAAAACAAGCTCTATTTCTATACTTATTAAAATGTAAAATATAAAAGTTATAGCATATGTAAAATAGCAAATAAGAAAACTGAGTTTAAAAACTCAATAATGTAGTACATATCAACGTTCTATGAATCTTTTATTTTTTTCTAATCTTACGGCAAGTCTCCTCAAACGACAGACTCAATGCGTTGTCTCCGTTGTATACTTGCTGGCATCGGATGCACTATTATCTTCATTTCTTCACAAGTGCTATCCCGAGAATCTTTTTTATCAGCCAAAGCGCTCAAAAGTCTCTTTTTTTCTGATCCCTCTTCTTCTAGTCCTATTCCTTCGTCTGCTGAACTGTTAGATGCGTATCCGGCAACCCAAGCAGCAGCTGCTTCCATATTCCTTTCATCTTCTGTCATTGATTTTGTTAGGTTCTGTAAAGCGTCACTACTTCTTCGCAAGGCCTCGTCATAAGATGGGGGTGGGTCTGGTCCCAGGTGTGAAGTTCCAACACCAATACTGTCTGCCCCATCGCCAAGGAAGTTTGAGATCAGCAGAGAGCTATCGGAAAGATATCTAAAAAGGTAGAAAATGACATCCTTGTTATTTCCTGGCAGGTTTGTCTCGATATTAATACATGCGAGAACACAGTAAACAAATTTACGGAAAACATATTCAATAACTTTAAAAGAACTTTTTAATAATCTTAATTGTTAAAATATCTACGTGCAATTACTGTTTTATTTTTCAGATGGACAGTGTTTTTTTTTTTTGTTTTGTTTTGTTTTGTTTTTCTTGCTTGCTTAAATTTTACGAAAAATACGTTTTTTGAAATAGAACATCTTCCCTCAGTAGAAAGATTTACAATTTCTAACTTACCTTTCTTTCTTTTCGGAGTTGTAGCCCGAAGGACCCGCTACATCAAGATCTACAGCTTGTGACTGGCGTTTAAAAGTATTGATGCCATCCTTGGGGCACAAATAATACTGGTTACCGTTCGACGTCTCCTCTAACGCCAGGGTAATGTATGGATTATCCTAAAAACAAAGGGATACAGTTACAGTTTTCGTCATCTTGTCAAGTATAATATGATGTTGACGTAATGGCAATGTGGTGATGCTACGTGACCATAATATCTCTTCATCTTTCAGGGGGCGTCAGAGTTGAAGGATTGAACAAATAGTCATAGTATAGTTTGTTTGGTTTGTTTTGTCAATCGAAACATGGGTCAGCTGCTAATTCAATAATAGATCAGGTCTTAATTTTCTTTTGTTGTCTTTCTTTCAAATGACTTTGGGAGTAATTCGGAATTTATTGGCACAAACATTTCAAAGACTAGTAAAAAAAATGGGTTTGCAACCAATGCAATTTACATCTAATCGACTAAGAGGCCCTCTATAATTTCCAAACAATGCCTTATTTTTGTAATTGCATTGTTAGGAATTTACAGAGAGGCTCTCAACCAATCAGAAATCATTAACATTAACATGCACATTATTGTTATGAGTTATCATTTCACATAAACACCTTTGACTTTTTAAAGTTTTTAGAAGGAACAAACCTTTCGGACATTTTTCTCCAAGAACTTTCCAAGTTGCTCAGCGAGCACTGCGAATGTAGGTCTATATTCCGGTTGCATGATCCAACAGTCGCTCATCATAGTATACACCTTAGGGGGGCAATCGTGGGGCTGAGACATTCGCTGGTTTTCACTTAAGAAGTCAAGCAAGTGCTCTGTTGGTAAACCAGGGTAAGGTGTACCTCCAAGTGTAAAGATTTCCCACAAAACAATACCAAATGACCACCTGAAATGTTAGTCAAATATTACTTTCCATAACATATGAGATTTTTTTTCTGGTAGATAACAACATCAGATAAAAACGTGTACAATGCAAAACATTCTAGTTGTTCCAGCTTTAAATAAAACCACCAAATATTTGTGTAAATGTTTTACAAGAGAATTTCATTCAAAGCTGACATGAATCTCGTAAGATTTGTTACAAAAAGAGCAAAGAAAAATTATAAAACTTTAAACCAAGTTCTTCATAAAAACAACAATTAAACAAGACTTGGCACTTACACGTCGCTTTTTTCCGTGTAAACCCGATCAAACAACGACTCCAGAGCCATCCATTTAACTGGAAGTAAGCCCGTTGTCTGCTTCACGTACTCGTCATTCTTATAAACGTCTCTCGCAAGACCAAAATCTGCTATTTTCATCACATACCCGTCTCCGATCAACACATTTCGAGCTGCCAGATCCCGATGAATGCACTAAACAAGAAAAGCGATATTTTAAAAAGATGTGCCTGGCAATTATTTCTTTTAATTTGTTCTTATACGATATGTAATAGAAAAAAATAAGTTAAAGTCAAGACTTCTATACAATATGTAGTTAACATCACAAAATAAGCTCAAGTGATCATTATTATATATATCATTTAATAGTTTTTGGTTAGCTAATGATAGGCGTTGGATTCAAAATCTTTAAATGATATGTACTAGGTGAATAAAAACTTAAACCTGTATTTGAATCATTCTGGTACTTAAGTAACCCTCTATAAGAAAAAAAAAATGCCTTTCTTAATAATTATATGGTCTACTTTTTCTATTTATGTACTTTCCATAGCCAATCATGTTTCGAAGCTTCTTTAATAAATATTATTTGAACACGCCTGTTTTACTTGTTGCCTATAACAACGGATTTGTTGCTAGACAAGACACATTTCTTTGGGAGTATTTGTTTTATCCAATTTTAAACATAAGATGCAAACAATTGATAATTGACCAGCAAAGCACGTTACTCGAACAGATGTATTAATTACTTCTGCCTCATTTATTTAGTATTCCTTTTTTTAATGACTATACCTTTTTTGAGGCAAGGAACTCCATTCCTCTAGCAATCTGATAGGCTGCCATTAACAAGTCAACAAGTGTAAACTCCTGGTTGGGATCGCTTATAGTTTTCTGAAAGGTTGGTTGATAAATTGTTCGCTTTTCACGGAGAAATTTTAAAAGGCTTCCATGTGGAGCGTATTCCATGATCATCATCAGTCGCTTGCTTCGTGTGCACGCACCCAGAATGTTGATGATGTTCGGATGCTCGCCAATGTGGATCATGATCTTGATTTCTGAAGCCAAGTCTCTGTACTCATTCTCACCGGCATCCTCTGCAAGAAAGTAAAATTTTCTTACTTTTATACTTACTTAATTACTTATTTACTACTTACTAACTTGATTGCTTACTTACTTAATTACTTACTTACTAGTTTACTTACTTATTTACTTACTTACTTACTTAGTTATTTACTTACCTACTTATTTACTTACTTAATTAATTATTTACTTACGTACTTACTTACTTACTTAATTAATTAATTATTTACTTACGTACTTACTTACTTACTTAACTAATTATTTACTTACTTACTTACTTGCTTATCTATTTTGTTACTTTCAATTTTAATTCTACTTCTCTTACTTACTTACATCGAACTAAAGCAAATGCAGGATTAAAAAAATTTACTACGAGTATCTAAATAAAATAAATGCCAGCTTATGTGTCCGAAAATGTTTCAAACAACAAATTATTATGTCATTTATACATGTGAATACGGTTACAAACACTGCTAAAGATAAGTCGAGTCTTAAACATTATATAATTATGTTTCAAGCTTAGTTTGAAAAATAGAAAGATACATCTCTGTGTTTAACTCAAGCTCTTTGGTTTGGACTTAATCTTCCAAAATGTAAAGTTCAAAGAGAAGTAGCAGGAATGAAGTAAAATTCCGTGCATACATACAAGAAGGCCGTATTGGTTACCTTTTAACATTTTGACTGCTACAGTAGTTTTGGTAAATTTCCAACTGTCAGATCTCTGTTCCATGCGTTTTGCTTTTACTGAGCGGCGCAATTTTGTACGTCGTTTGAATGCTAGATTGGTTTTATCCCTGGCACTAAAGGAAAGTATGCCCATAGCTTCTGCCATCACAACCTGTCCAAAGGCGCCTGAACCAAGGACTTTTCCTAACAAAAGACGGTCCTCTCTAAACTCCCAGTCGGGATCATAAGGCATGTCGTTCACTTGCTCGAGAATAGTGCGATCTGGATCAATCTGAATTGCAATGGTATAATTTGTTAGCACCTGCACTAAATTAAACCTGATAAAGACAGGGGACACTGTCGAGGCAATTTTGTAACCACACTACGTTTTCTAGCAACTTTATTGTCATCAATATAATTATCGATAATAGTGATGATAACATTTATGTAGTCGTTGCAATAAGCTTGGTTACTCATTGTTCAAGATGAGACCGACAACACTTTACTTACATTATAATTTTTATCTGCTCCCAAGTAATACTTGTTTTCATTTAGTCGCTTTCTTTGCCATACACAATATGACACAACTGCAATTACAGCAAGAGCGAAAACAGATACCACCGCTGGAATAACGTATTTTGTACTACTGCCAGGTTTTCTTGTTGTGATGACATTTGTTCTTGGATCTGATAAAAAAAAAAAAGAACTTTTAAATACATGATTGCTTTGTAAGCTTTTGAGTAATTCTGTTATTTTTCCAATCACGTTAGTCCAATTTTTATTTTGTAACTATTCGTTTGAAAACTTATCTTAAGATTACTTTAGTCTGTGAACATCAAAGCTAAACTATAGAAAGAAGCAAGGGTCATTACACTCTAAAAGGTAGAGCCCTCTATCCTTCATTGCATGTTTATCTTACGAAGTTGTTAAAAGATGCAGCAATTTCAACGGTTTTGAATATGCTCATTTTTGACATTCTGTTATATGACTAATAAGGTTTCGAGCATTTGAAACACAATATGGTTAAAATTTAAAGAACACTGGCAAACTTACTTAGTTTAAACTGTACGAATTTCTGTTGAAAACTGTGCCTGTTTCGTGCCACGCAAGAGTAGTTTCCCAGGTCTTCCTCTGAAAATGACTTAATGAATAGCTTAACAACGCCACTTTGCGACCTGTTGACCAATGTGGAAGACGCTCCCTGGACTTTTCGCCATTCTACAACTGGAGTAGGATTTCCTCGCGCTTGACAAACTTGCTCAACAGTTTCTTCAAGAGAAGAAAACACTTCGACATCTTCCTTTTTTGGAACCTTAATTTTAGCAGCAGCTGCAAGAGAAGGAGAGTAGTTTCATCAATCTATGAAATTCTATATTCCCTTGGATTAAATTTTGACACAGAATGCAGTATGGAAACTGAACAAACGTCAAAATTAGTAACACCTTTACGCAGTGAAATCTTTAATTTAAAGAACACAGTTCTGCAATTTTTTTTGTTTATACTGGTAATAACGCTGCGTGTGCAAAAACCACTTTCTTTAGGGTTGTTTTGATACTTTTAGACAATCCTAAGTAATCTCCTTTTTAAAAGTTACAATTTCAAGTAAGGGACCAAAATCTCTATTCGTTTTGCTATTGAAACATCTAACTATTCTGCTTAATGAACTAAGAAAATCAATATATTTTCTTTTCATGTATGAGTTCGACTATGAGGTAAACTCACCTAAGATGGAAATATCCGTATGTATTTCATCAACACCTAACTTGTTCTGAGCACGACAAGTATAACGACCTGAGAACTCATCAAAGCGCAGTGGATCACCACAGAGAATTACGTTTTGCTTGCTTCCAGGAGTGAAAAAGTATATTCCGTCTTTTGCGTGCTGGCAGTCTGCCTTCCTTAACTGATTTTCTTTAGGTTCTAGAGGTTCGTTGTCCTTAAACCAATAGAACTCTGGTTTGGGGTTTCCCATCTGTAACTTGCACTCGAGCTCAATCGATTTGTGTTTCCTTTCATACACAGTAATTTTTTTCGCATCTCTTCCCTTCCAGAACAATTTCGGAGCTTTGATTGCTGTAAAAAACGTGATTTCTCTATTAGTTTGTGCTAGGCGAAGGAAAAGAGTTTTTTAACAGAGTAACGACAGCTCTTCAAACAATCTGTAAGCATCAGATAATTTTTTTTATATAAGTATCTACAAAAACATTTTAGCAAAAAGTATAACCAGAACTACTTAAGCATAGAGGGAAATATTTTTTTTTCCTACCATTTTCATTTTCGGTTTCTTGAGATATTTGTATGTTCATACCCTTATGGAATAAGTACCTAAGGAGTTTTATCTTATTTAAAGATGTATTAACCATGTAAATGCAGGGATAAAAGACAAATTCACAAACACAGAGTCGATGTTGTCGAAAGGTTTGTGTTTTACGTTATCATTGATAGAAAAAAACGTGTTCGCATCCAACATGTTAACTAAAAGGCTTTTTATGACTCTAAAACATTGCGTTTTTTATCAAAACACTTAAATATCCTTCCAATTAACTTAAGAGTCTGGTAACTTGGGCCTTTAAACCTTAAATCCAGATATCTCCTTCTTGACGTTTTCATTATTTAATTGTGCTATCCCTTAACACAGACCTGAGTTTCCGTAAGCTTAATATAAAGTACATTTAAATTTTAATGTTCTTTTTCAGCATAATCATTATACTTTTTGCAACTGGGGTTATATTTTGCTCTTTTCACTACATTATTATTATAACTATTGTTATCTTTGTAAATATTTTTACTCTTATCATTAGATTACAATTGAAAGCATGCATACCTCTTACTGTCACCTCTACTGTCTTGTATACTTTTCGGGATATCTTACAGGTATAATTTCCTGAATCCTCTCTTCTCAATTTTTTTATGTGCAAGATAATTTCCTTTTGTTTATGGTCTCCGAGATCTGCTGAAGTATTTCTGTCTTTCCTGACTATAGTTATTCTTGTAGAGTTTGTTAAGAGAAACTTTTTTCCATTTTTGTACCAGGCTAGATTACGTGGATTAAAAACGTCCTTCCTCAGGAAGCACTGTAAACTGATTGAATCCTCAGCATTTACCACATAAGGTGTCCCTTGTCTCACCCCAAGGAGTTTCGTTTTCTTGTCAGGCTCTGTGTAAATATTGCTTCGCGGTTAGTGTTTCTTTTAACGTTAGTATGTTCATTAATTAAATTAAATCTTAAATCTCTTTTCTGTTCATCCCGTTGCTTTTTCTAATTACTTTTCCCAAACTCTTTATGTTATGGTATGTTTTCATCCCGGCTGCTCATCGCATCTCTATTATTGTTTTGAGTTATGAGAGGAATTGGTTACAAAAATATTAAAGTGAAAACAAACATTTTCTTAAACGGCTTTTGTAGAAAGGGACCAGGAAAGCATGAATCCTAGTGGAAGGTTAGTTCTAAAGTCTATTTGATATTCTTCCTTTTGAAACGCCGGTGTCAGTGACAAAAAGCAGATCGTTTTGGTTAGTATAAATCTTATAAATTTCATTTTGGAGTCTCGTTGCATCCCATATTACTTAATATAGAAAAAATTACGTTAGCAAAAAAGCATTATTTCC
This sequence comes from Hydrozoanthus tunicans, assembly GCA_026413305.1. Lineage (NCBI taxonomy): Eukaryota > Metazoa > Cnidaria > Anthozoa > Zoantharia > Hydrozoanthidae > Hydrozoanthus > Hydrozoanthus tunicans. The sequence goes on along the minus strand of JAOBAT010080251.1, from coordinate 6,449 downwards.
TGTTATATTAAACGAACATTATCTTTGTTTTAATTCAACTTATTAAATAACTTTGAGCTATATTAACATAATGTTAAAGCTCCACGTTTTTTATTACAGGTTTCTTGTGCATCAAAATAAGGCTGTTGTTTTATTGACTGCCATTAAATTTCTATGATACTTGCTCAGGTTTGAAACGCGAATCTCCCTAAATAATCTTGTTTACTTACGCCTGTAGCGAAACACTTCGTAAACAAATGTGCCACTGCCAAGCTTGTTCGTTGCATTGCACTTGTAAAAAGTCCGCTCCCGTGGTTTATCTTCGGGTAGTATCAACCTTCTTCTCATGCCAGGGTGAGGGCTTGGTGGATCAACTCTAAGATCAGACGGGACTGGCTTCCAGCCGTCAACAAGAGGCTTACAGTCACTTCCATCGCCAGCACATTGGGAAACCTGATAAGACCATTCTATTGTGGGAATCGGGTAGGCTCTTTCAACTGCGCAATTAATTTCGGCCTTCCTTCCGTACCTGAAGTTTTTTATATGGTTCACCCTTTGTATGACCGGTTTCGCTAAATTGACGTAAGAATACATTTAGATATCAGACACAGCTAGCAATGCAAAAATGCTAAGGATATGTGCATAAGAATAGGATTGGAACTGTGTTCTTTCCATTGACGTATTTATAAGAGTTTTAAAAAACTTATCTATGCAATAGGACACAACTAAGACATACGTTTTAAAACTAAAGTTACATTATAGGTAATCAAAAATATTACTTACCATAGACGTTAAGTTTTACTGGTGAATGCATTGTTCCTTCAGAGTTATTTGCTGTACAAATGTAAGTTCCAGCATCTTCAAATTTGACTTTTTGAATGGTTAGAAAGGCCACTGTCCAGTTTGACTTGCTGTCTGATTTGTATTCATATGGATGTCTTTTGCAGTTCTCAACACAAACCGGAACAGGTTTGCCGCCTTTATACCACACAACATCAGCATGTGGGTAACCAGAGACGTTACATACAAGCACTTTTTCTTCCAGTTCGTTGACGACGGAATCAGAACTAATGCCATAAACTTTGGGTTTACTTGGACCTGATGAAAGTGTATAAGCGTTTAGTAAATTCTTGGTGAAATCAAACCATAATACGCCAGTATAAACGTCTTTGGAAAAGGAAGCGTACAGAAACCTAGATATTCTCAACTTAGCCTGAAATAGGTTCATAGAGAAATAGTGTTTAGGTAGTTTTTAGGCCACTAACTACTTTTAAGTATTTATCACCTATTTAAAAATAGGTTCCTGGTTTGATAAATACGCTAGCGATCAGCACAGCGCGAAGACAACTAAAATACTGGAAACATTCATTTTATGTATTTCATTTTGCGATGAACTTGAATGTAAAAATCCAACAATTTTAGCTCTAATTTTATTTACTAACAAAAACCTTGCCCAACACTTTTCTACTTTTTTTCTGCATCTTTTTTTGTAAAACAAGAACAAATTACAAATTTAGATTAAATAAGATCTAACAAAAGGGGTTTAAAGAATGACAACTTTGGCAGAGTAGGCTATTTAATTTTAGGTTCTTATTATGACGTGTTCGGTAACAATTCTCATTTAGTGGAGTTAAAAATTTTAGACTACATTAAAGCAAAACACACTAGAACAACTAAAAAATAAAACAGCGAATGTGTATACAGCACTATACACTGAACTTTACGAAAGTGAACAGATCCTTCTTTCCAAAGTAAAACGACTGTACGTTGGCTAGTTTCAGATAGTTATTTTTATGTTAAGTCTAGCAAAACGTTATATATTCTGCAGAAAGTTGTCATTTACCCAACTCTCAAATATAACTCACGTGTGTACTACCTATGTTAAACGTCAGTTAAAAAAAAAAGAGAAACTTACCAAAAACTTGTAACCTGTAGAACTCTGTTACTTCATAATTCTTTAAGGTAGCAACAGCAACATAAACTGCAGTATCTTTAATGTTCAAGTTGTACAAAGTTAACCTTGAAGATCGCGGGTTTTTTCCACTTGAGGGAGCGTCTGTAATGTTATGATCTGCTGGAATACGCCAGCGTGAGGTGGCGCTTTCATCTGTGAGGTACCAGGTTATACTCACTTCCTTTTCCGGGCTTGAGCAATTTAGGTAGAAAAATGCGCTTTCTCCTTTTTGTCGGTACAGGGGCTGATCTGGCCAGTAAGAAAATGTAGGCTTTACTACAAAGAGAAAAAAAAACATTAGCAACATGAAGGCAAACAGATTGGGTTCACTCTTTTATCTAAGAGGCTTTGAAACAAAAATAAGTTACATACAAATGTTACTAGATTGTGTAAATGATCTAAGAATTGAGTATTTTATAAACTTGAATATCTATAAAGCTTATTTTTTTAAATTCCAGATGAAAAGTATAGAACCCTTTAATAAATAGTAATTTTCGGAAATAAAACCTTTTCTCGCCGTTCCTGATGCCATTTTTAATACTTGAAACGTGCATCAGTGACGTAACAGGAGGCATATGAATTTTTGTAGCACGAGGCACGAGGCAGAGGTAATCACTTTAATCTTAGAATATTCAATCCTTGTTACAACTTTGTTGTAACTTTAATAAATGAATTATTTCCCTTGAAATTGTTTGAAATAAAAGTTTAATGACATCTTTTAACCGAAATGATTTTTTTTTTAAACAAAATCACATAACTCACTGCTACTACGTCACAGGTTACCATTCCCCGGCCTGCTCGGTTAAAATTTACATTCAAATCTTTTTTGATAAAAAAAGCATACTTAGACGTGGAAATTTTCTTTGGTTAATCGAATTTTAAAATCACTGATGACAACAGTCTTAATCCGAAAAGAAAAATAAATAATGTTGATGGGGATTTTAGGCTTAAAGCTACAACTGTTTGTTTGTGTTTCCGAGCTCTTTTCATAACTTTAATTTTTTGTAGATCCTTAAAGTACATGGGAAGTGAAAAAATTTATAACTTCAGTGGATAGACCTTTTTAGATGATGAACAGTGGTAAAAAATTTTTTGTCAGATATTTTTTTCTTGAGATATCAACAATTAATGTTTCCAACTGCTGACGTCAAGATTGATTCCGACAAAATAATCCTTTTTTTAGAATTTGCTGCCTGTCCGTAACCTTTGGGTGTATTTAAGCCGAAATAGGACAGATGGTGTATCTCAAATGAGGAAAACAGATCATCAGTCCTAAGGTTGTGGATTGCTGCAAATCTAAAAGAGAAAATGCAAACTTGTCCGAATCACTCGTGACGTCATCAGTGTAAAACTTTAAATGTTGATATCTAAAGAACCGTTGAAGATTTGACAAACATTTTTTCACCGCTATTACTTATTTTGCAAGATCTACCCACTTCTCTTTAAACGTATTTTAAAGCTTTATCAGTTAAGATGTATGAAAAAAATCTAGTGGAAGAACAAGAATTATAATGAAATACATCAGTATAGAATTAGTATACTCAAATAAAGCCTTGTCTGTTAATATGGTTTAAAAAAACTTTTTAAAAGCGTTACAACCCTTAACTTATAGTTTTTCTTTACCTCTGCGATGAACAAACAGGAGTAATTGATGTTTTGGTGGGTTCCAAATAGTATGACCCATTCTGTTTACTGCCTTGCATCTGTAACTAAAGGCATCGTTTGAATCAGCATCAAGTAATTTAAAAACGTTTCCGCTCCTTTCAAGTTTTCCTTGTTTGAGTTCTCTTTCAAACCAATGAGAAGAATCCTTACTCATCCAAAGTGAGCTCGTGGTATTTGCATCGTTTGTGTTGCAGTTGAAATCAAAGTTGTCGCCATTAAAAATAGTCTGATAAGACTTAAAGGTAGACAAGAACTTGAATTCCCCATGGACAGCTGTGGAAAACAGAGCATGGGTATTTAGTTCTGCCTCGTTACATTCAATGCCGGAACACATACAGAAAGACGGCCTGTTAACACACTTATACTCACCTAATGATTTTAAAATCGGCCGCTTTATTGTAAAAATGCAGAAAATATGAGATAACTTCATATGTCAAGTTTGTATCTTATCAAATTCAGCAAACTGACTATCAACTTTCTGGACATGATCAGTAAAATTGATAGCAAAACATATTTAGTTTGCTTATACGAAATGTTGATCAAAGCCCTTTGACAAAATTGTTGCGCAATGAGTTACCTATAGCGATCCAAATATGGTCAGCAACGCAAGAGACCTACTAAAATAAGATCAGCAACACAAAAGACTTTTCTGTATAGGCTTCGACCATCTACAAAACTATTGCTATAAAGATAAAAATTTAAAGAAACAAAAACAGAAGCAAACTTAATCAAAATTTCCAAAGCGCCTTATTCAATTTGGTGTTTTTGTTTATTTGGCTGACCAAAATTTTTAAGAAGAAATCGAGAAACAAAACTCTTGCATCATAGTCTATGAAAAGCTAAGACCTTTATTGCTTTTCCGTACAGACGTGGTAACCATAAGAATGATTACTCTGAACTTAAAGCGAGTAACAAAAGATGTTGGCTTTACGAAAGGTATCCCTTCATAGGTCACAAGAAGAAGTACTGTAAGCTAAATTTTTCAGACAGTTCTCACCTAAGCTGAAAAAGAATTTGTTTTGCATCAGTGACTCTTTGTGCTATTTAAGTTATAACTTGCATTGACGCTGGAAAAACAAGAGCTACTCCTAAAGATTTTCCGGTGTATAGTCGAACTCACTAATCTTCTCTGTTTCTGAATGAAAATTTGCTTTCAATACATGAATTGCTTAAGGTACGCTCATGAAGAGATTCGCTCATAATTTCGAAAAGCACATCACAAGCAGTTTTAGAAATCGTGTTCTCTACATTTTATGTGAGATACGGTGAAGTAGTTACGTCATAACAAATAAAGGAAAGGCGGTTCTAATTTCGAAATAACCCTCTTCGGGAGGGTTTCAGAGAATCAAGAAGTATACAAGAAACAGGAAAAAACCGGTTGTATTTGACTACATCTCACTTCACACTACAGGAAAAATTTTGAATTCTAATGATTGTTCAGTTGTTGAATTTTTCTAACGATCGTCTTTTGAAGATTGGTAGGATTAAAAAGAATTCTGAATTTGGTGTTGTTTGGGGTAGTATAAAATTAATTTTTAAGTTAGTATTTGATGTAAATTAGTCAAACTGTCCTCAAACCGAAGCAGTCCTATTCCCGGCTAACCAAGGAGAGATGGTTTTATGATTTTACTCAATATTCTTCTTATCAAAATATCTTTTTCAACTTTCTCGCTATCCAACCAAAATTTAGGTGTACTAAGCTGGACATCAAATGCAAATTCCTCAATGACAATTGATTTGAAATTGACTAAAATAACTCAAGTAGATACTACTAAGAAACTTTCTCCTCGTACCATTTTACTCAAGTCCTTGGTAAGTCGTCCTTGAGTAGTACTTAACACAATTGGCTCGAAAACTTAATTTATTGTTTATGTTTTAAGGATCAAAAGCCAACGCTAAGAAGGTGCAGTAGAAAGATATCGGCTTTCATCTGGTTACAGTTTAAAGAAAATCTTGAGTTATTTACTACAAAGAAAATTTTGACTTATTGTGATAGGAATGTAAAAAATAATACATTATCGGGATTTTATCTCGGAGTAAGAATGAAAGGTTTAAGAGAGTGATTAATTTGCTTAACTTTACATGGAAATTAAAAAATATATCAAGGGGCCTCTTTTCGTGCTCCTATATAAACAATTTTCCTTGTTGGACACTGTCTTTAAGTGGACTATTTGTTTCCATTTTCTGTTGATTTTATGCTGATTAAAACAGTATGTCGAGTTTGTTATCTAATCAACTTTTTTCTACTTTCTGTCTACTTATCACTAGTAAAGTTGTTGTTCTCGCTACTGCAATGTTTTCAAGAATTTCTATATACACCCTTGTGTTCATCTAAAGAAAACCAACTTTTTCAATAATAAAAATATTAAAACTTAGTTTCCTCACCTGACAAAAAGAGCCAAAAACAAAACAAAAAAACAAAAATATGTTTTTCATAAGAACGTTACTGTAATGAGGAGACAAACTCAGTTAAAGACTTAGATATTAAAAATCAAAAAGGCAGTTCGATTCAATTCAAATATAACAAGGGCTTAGCACGTCAAAGATACTTCTCTCTATATATGAGTGGCCTGTATATCTACAGGTACTATAACCTCTTTTTAGTAAATTAATACTTGCCGATGCTTATACTGGAATTATCAGAGCATCGAAAAGGAATAACATGGCATGTTGTTGGTTAAATCCTCTTAACACAAAGATCAGTGCAGAAATCATTTAACACTTCAAAAAGAATGTCTCAAAACATTATGAACTCTGATGTTTTTTTAGCCGTTATAATAATAATAATAATAAATAGTTTTTATAGCGCGCATAATTCATAAAATGTTCTAAGCGCGTTACAACAAGTTCT
>JAOBAT010080240.1:0-19631 GCA_026413305.1 Hydrozoanthus tunicans | reverse complement strand
TTAATGTGCGCCGATATATAGGTGTTTAAAATTGACAACTGGTTTTTCCTTTTGTGCTTAATTTTATATATATATATATATATATATATACATAATCACAACTAAATAGATATATACTATAAATAAGTTATAATTATCTAACAACATCCAGTCTCTCCAAGATGGAAGGCAGCTCAAAAGAAGCCTGGGGCTTATATTTTGGTAACCTTTTTTAAGCTTAAATAAAATAACACTTTGTTAAATCGAGAACCGCTGGTAACCTATGCATAATGATGTCGATTGTTATATTAATCTTATAGAATAATATAACTATGCATACTATGCTATGAATAATATAACTATGCATACATAAAACGATATTTTATCTATTTATTATTGTTAATTAACTTATCATATCATGCAGTTAATGAGAGCAACTTAAGAACCATTTGAGGCTGAAATCGCTAGAAAGTTCAAGAACATCCCAGCGTAAGCCGAACGTAACTGGTTCTTATACAAAATTGCGATTACAACAAGTGGATGTTAGCTGTTGAAGCTTGGTATATATTCAGAAAAAAAAGTTGGTTTAACAAACCAACTGAAAATTGTGGGCTTCAGTGAACTGATGGAGGGAATACAGTCTCGGGGGTGGAAGCGGAATCTTTTCAGTATGATAATTCGTGATTCCCAGATATTTTTCGACCAATGATTCATGATTCATTTATAGAATTTCTTCATGATTCATGACACGAAGATTCAAGATTCATGATTCATTTATTTTTTCCCCATGATTCATGATTCACAGCCTGCGAGATGATGTGATTCATGATTCATTCACCTTTTTTAGCCGTGATTCATGATTCAAGATTCCGCTTCAACCCCCGATACAGTCATGTTGCTATTACTGTACGTGGCTTGTGATACGGCATGAATCGATCATTTCTTTTGTTTCCAAGACTGAAAGTATTTCAGTTTTGTCCATTTGTTGCTTCAGAAATTTTGTTACGTTGCTGGTATAAATCATGATCCAGTAAACAACCAAACTCGAAAGCTGTTCATATAAAAAATATGTTGTTTTGCCTGTCAAGGTCAAATTGAGGACACCCTTTGCTACAGTAATAAAACCGTAAATTGATAATCTTTTACAAGGACAAGACAAACTGAACGTAAAATACTTCTCTCCCCTCTTCTATTGAGGTTATGAACGTACCTTCGTACAGACCGACCGTTTACGTGCGCCAGTTAACGAATATTATTACGCTTTGTCGGTCCAGTTTTAGAACTAAAACACAAATGTTGCAATGCCAAAATAAAAGGAAGCGGTTAGCTTGCATTGACAAATACCTGAAAAAAACTCCACAATCTATGTAAACAGGCACACATTAGGAAATAAATGACCGCTTAAAAGCACGTTATTAAACGGTCCTATTTCGATGTCCATATTTGGTATTAAAAGTTGATATCGGGGTTTTGAAATTCCTTGAAGGGAAATCTTTTCGTCTGTTTTCACATCTATACGTTTACTCAAATTGTAGACACCAGAGAAATGGAAAAAAAGGAAATGTTTTTGTTCACATAGTTATATTTTTGGCACTATTGTTTTGATGAATCCAATTTGAGTTATTCGGTTAAACTCATAAAAATGTATTACTTGTTTTAGTTTAAACTTATCAAGAGACAAGATTTAACTATGAAGTGAAAAAAGGTTTCGTGTTATTTTCAATAGTTTTACAAAGTAAATTTGTACAAGAAATCATAGCTCACTAAACTAGTACACACACGCAATTTTCGTGTTTTTTCCTTGGCCCTTAACCAGAGATCACCAGATTAAAATAGTTTAGTACACTGCTGAAGGCAATGATCTGTATCAAAATCGTATCTTGATAGCACCTCAACACTCATTTATCAACCTTAACGCTATGACAGAGCCTAAATGTTACCCAGTCACGAGTCAAATGCCCCGAAACATCATCGAATAACCGCATATCAGCTATTTTTGGTTAAAAGTGTTGTAACTTATGTTTCAATTGTAATTAGATTTTCACGTGTTTCGCTAAATAAAACAAAGATAAACCATCAGGCAGAATCGCTAGTTCAGTTTTCATATTTTTCAAGAGAAGAAAAAGCCAATATAGTTTGACAAATGATTCTCAAAGAAAGACTTACAGGAATGCTAGAACTTAAAGACTCGTTTAAGTGAATACAACATATAAATTGAGTGAGGCCTTACCACTGGAACGTGTTATAATCTAAGTGTCGCTGATCTACAGCATTAACAAGGAATCCCTTCTTAAACCCACACAAAGGAAAGACAAAAAATTTCTGACCTCGGTGGGATTCGAACCCACGACCTACGAAACAGATCTACGTCGCTCTAACCGACTGAGCTACGGGGCCAGCTGGGAGTTTGCCCGTGAAGGACAACACTCTATGGTTGCTTCGTTTAAGGTTTTCAAATCATTTTGTGTCCATAACTTTGCCTTCCACTGTCAGGCTTCCCCAAGTTCTCATACTAGTTTGTACTAGCTTTAAATCTTTTCAGTAAACCTAATAGTTTTTCAAACTGACGGTTTGAGAATGTTGAGCTATCGTCTAATTTCTTAAAATAAAAATGTCGATTTTTTTTTGCTGTAGTAACGGAATGTTAAAAATTAAAGCGCCTCAGTATATATTAATACCTTACCTTCAAATGGAATCCTCAGCTCCTCTCGGCAAGGTGCACAGATCAGACTTGATTGCTTCTACTCACGCTGCTTTGTTTGAATTCTCACGGGAATTTCAGAAAACGTTTTTTATAGCGTCAAAGTTCTGCGCTAACTACAATCCGGAGATTATCGTGCTAACACAAATACGCCCTCGATCGTTTTGCCGCGGAATCAAGATGCCAGCAATACGTTCACTCGAAATGTCCCGCCCTCAAATGGAACTTATTGCCTTCTACTTTTTGTAAAATATGCTGGCGGCTGTTAACAACGATCAATTTTCGGTTAATCCGTGAACTGCAACTATGTTGTTGGAAGAGATAAGCCCTTCTCATTAACAGTTAGTACGAAGACCCTATTAACCGAATAGGTGTATAAACGTTTTGCTGGGACCGACTGATGACAACTCTACTAACAAAATGAAAGTTTCTAGAAGAAGTTTTTCATTATGAATTTTTCCGAAATAACACGCAGTCTCGAGTAAAATCTAATGCTGTTGAAGTCATTTCAAACCAATCAAAAAGACTGAGCGAGACGTACACATGAAGTATTTAGACGAAAAAACCTATCTTGAGCGTATTTCCGATCTTTGTATCGAAAACAAATCAGGGAGCGACTAAAATGGGTTAGTCACGTTCGAGGAAAAAATGCCGGCTTCTCAAAATAAAAAAACAGAAAAATCAAATACTTCTTTGTTTTGAAAAAAATGACCTATATATGAGTTGCGACGGAGATTGAAAAAACAGTAAGTAGTTTTATTGTACAATAGAGGAAATGTGTTTTAAAGATTACAAGGAAGTCGAGACAACCAAGATTGGGTGAGGCTGTTGGGAAACTAGAGAGGCTTGGCTGAACGAAAACAGGTACGGAAACTGTGTTGCGCAGTTCGATCGTGCAAAAATTTGAGAGAAAATTCGCTCTACATTTCCTTTCTTTAGTATTTAACAATTTTTGAACGATTTAGGGATTAACAATACGCAAAAATAGCTGCTACACCAGTCGAAGGCTTTAATGAACAAAAATGACACATGTTATACCAGGGAAGTCTTAAATATTTCAATGTAACATTCTCTTTCCGTGCCTAAGTTTAGAAAACCGTTTCATAAGATCAGTGGAATGTTCGTTGTAGCAATCTTTTTCTCTGCCTATAGGTTTGAAAAATAATTTTCTTAGGATGAAATGTTTGCCTTCTTTTAATTGAACAGCCATAAATCAGTTAAACTTAATAAAAAGGTGCTATTGTTTAAAAAAACAAAGGAAGCATTATATATGTCACAATGTGTGTGTTCAAAATACATGCAGAAAACGCTCCAAGCCGGTTTCGTTATATGTCTTTACCACTTTTCATATAAAGCATAAAACCGGCAATCTTTCGAAATATTCTTGTGTAGTATCTAATACAATTATATTTATTATATTGTAACCTTAGTAAAGATCAAACGGAAGAAGTTGAAGCCGTCTTGTCATAAAGTGTGAATTAATTCAATAGGAAAACAACATTTACATGTCCATTTTAGTCTAAAACATTTAACGGATCTAGTTAAGAGGTATTTGAGAGGTTTATTAATGTTGGGTAATTAACACTTTGATTTCAAAAGATTTAGTCTTTAATAGGATTAGCAAAACGCCATCAGGCACTTTATTTTTGTGCTGAATTTGATCGGGTGAGAAACTTATGCCCAGTTCTTATTAAAAGGTAGATGGTACATGTACAATCTTTATGATTCGATAAATGTAAAAGAGACAGCAAAAAAGATAACAACTGAATAAATTAAAATACAAATGATATAATATATAAAATGAGTATAAATGGGAAACGTTCAGCCGCGCCGTATTTCGGCTTGTCACGCAATGAGGGAGCGTGACAAGGGAGCGTACGTGTGACGTGCTGTAATTTGCCAAATTAAATGAACCAGGGAGACCCAGACAGTTAACAAACATTGACCTTAAAGCCCAGCTCTCAAACAAGAAGATATATGGCAGCTGCAGGTTTTCGATAACGGTAAGAAAAATGATGCCTTTAAGCTCAACAGAGCTAAGAAGAATATTAACAGAACCCAAAAGACCAGAGAGAGTAGTATAGAAACAATATGGGAACGTCCGAAATCTGTACCCAGACCTTTTTTCCGTTCTTTAGTTAAATATGTCAGCTATAGTTAACTGTCTTAATTTGGATTTAATCACTCTTTTCCGTTTAATTCTTTGATCTAGTGCCTTATTTTGGACTATGTTAATATGAATTCGTGTGCCTTACACGAATTAAATCAGAGCAGTTCTTATATTCAATCACAGATAAATCAATTTTGATATCTTTTTGACGTATGTTTCCATCTCGCTCTCAATACAGTTTAATAAGGCTAGAAAGTAGATTAAAAAATTTGCATAAACCCAAAATGTTTAATTCCTTCTTGGAATCCAAATCTCAGCAAGACTTCACCCCGGGTTGTCCATAAAACTCTTATCCATGATTTCAGGAGTTGTCCGTCCTTTAGTGGTAATTTTAAGTGGGATAAGGTTTTAATATGAATCAAAAGCTGACTATATATGTGTATGCGTTTGGTTTTTCAGCACACATTGATGCATAACTTTTCCTTCTGAAAAGACGGCCGCGTTGCTCCAATTTTTCTTGCATCGAATAATTTTTTGTTTCAAATTGCTTTTGACTCTTTTATAATTTTATGCTAAATCCATGTGGTTCATAATTTATGCCAATGTCAGTTTTTGGCAAGATCTCAGTCAATTCTCCTTACCGTAGCGCTTAATAAAAAAAAAGCTGAAAAGTGCTGATAATTTCTGGAAGGTGAATTCTGAAGTTCTCCCAAGCTACTCATACAAGTATCAAAGACGCAAGTTATGACAATTTACGAACTAATCATTTGGCATTCTTTTGGGTAAAGAAATACCGCAAACGCTCTAATACGCCCCCGGGAAGCTAGCTTGTTTATTTTTCAACCTTTTTCAATAGCCAAAGACGGTTATATAACACGAACTCCGTTTTAAAAAAGCAACTAGCGCCTCTACGTCAAACTTTTCAACTAGCGCCTCTACGTCAAACTTTTCAACCGTTGACAATTAAGATGTATTTTTGATACATTGGACACCTGGTCGAGTTGCTTCTTAATGCGTATTGTATCTTTAAAAATGGAAAATGCATCTATTAGTAAAAACATACAACTATGAAATTTGACAAAAAGATTTGTAAACAGGAGTTTTCAGCTGTCTTACTAGCTACAGCCTTTCTAAAAACTGAGTAACTTATGACTTTATGCGTAAAGTTTATAATAAACGGCGTTAATTAAAACAAGAGGGAATAAAGGAAACTAAATTGCATTGACAAATACCTGGAACTACGTACATTAAACAAATGACCGCTTAAAAGAGCATTAAACGCCAAGATTATACATGTCCATGTTTGGTATTAAGGTCTTTCAATTTTAAAATGCAAAACTCTACACGATGCAAGAGACTGACTGGATGTTGGGCCGCATAACAGACGTCAGAAAATCTGAATGCAGGGCTATTGCGAAAACATCATTTTTGGGCAGGTTTATCGGAAACATTTCGAGTAGCGTATAAGAGTTCCATATTTGGTATATTAACCGAATTAAGGCAGGCGATACAAGAAAAAATCCTTTACAATACTTAATTGTTAAAGAGTATATGCTGATAACAATTCCAAACCTCTGACACATCAAAACGCTTTTTCTAACAGTTGACTATTAAACGCCATCATACTCTATGTTTTTATTAAGAACAAACTTAATAAGAACAATCTGAGGCTGCGAATTTTTTTAACAAACTAAAATTTAAAAAAAAGGAATAAGTAATGAATAAAAGGAACATGCAGAGCAACAAACAAGCATCCATCAGGATAGGTCAGGCATCCTACAGCATACGTATAGCATCTTGATATATATGGAGTGGGTTGACCCCATCGGAGAACACAATAAGAATATTTTGAGCATGAAATTGCCAAAAAGATAATAACATTGAGTCTGAGCCTAATTTTTATTTCAAAATATAAAAAAAGAGTGTATTGGCTTCCTCTGATTCGTTTCACCCCATTTGGTTTTAATCAACATCGTTTCTTATGAAGTTTACCGCGAACACACAATTAACTTACTTTGAAAAAGGCTTCAGTAAGACAGCCGAAAGCTCCTGCCTTCCAAAGAAAATTTTACTCCAGATATAATTGCTGTCGCAACGAGGTCGCATTAAGCGACCGAGCGGAGACAGCAACTTTAAAATCAATGAAAAGGTAGCCCGTAAAGAAGAATCTAGGCGCGCAGGAATCCTGGGTAGACTTGTGTCTTTGACCAGGATCCCTTGCGAGCTCTGATGTTGACGTCAAATCAAGTTGAGCATGCTTGGATCGCTCTTTTCACGATGTGAATAAATTGTTCAGAATTAAAAATATCATATATAGCATAAAAGGGCTTACACTGCAAAATTTGGGATTTCTTAAGGTCATTTTGATGAAGGTTGTTCTACAAATCCGGAATAATCAACAAAGCCATACAATAAACATCTTATTAGCCTCGTTTGCTCGGTCCGTGCGGAAAGCTATGGATCCTCGTTTCTGCCTTCCTTGTTTTTGTCGGCCGTGCACATCGCGCCTGGGCCATAACAGGAAGTAAAACCTCAGTAAATAACTTGCCGTACGGACCGACCAAACGAGGCTAATAAGAGGTATATATCGCGACAGCAGTCATACCGTGTCGGTAAGCTAGTTATACAGAAAACTCTATCATAGTTTTGTGATACGGGTTTCAGTTCGTTTTTATTGCAATATTCAAACCATGCAAGGTTTTCGTAAAGTCTTAAGTTATATTCATGATATTGGTATACTTACCTCTACTGTTTAGATTTGGTATACTCTCGTTTTATATGTAATATAAAAAACCATTTGATATAAGAACTAAACCAATCCTTTCACAAGAGACTCATTGAACCAGCGCTTATCTCCGGTTTCTCTAGTGTTAAGCGGATGAGAGTCTTTGCTTCCCCCTAGACATGACACTAATCTATCGCAGCTTAGCTCTGAACTTGTACTCATTTATACAGCTGAGTCGACTGGAACAAGTCGGGTAAAGTGTCTTGCTCAAGGACATAACACAGTGGTCTGACCAGGCTTGCCGCTCGGCCACTGCGCCACCAACTGACAAGGCTGAAAAATGCCCAAAATTTAAGAACGTTCTGAGGCCGGGAAAGGCAAAAAACTTTTATTTTAGATGCTGCACAAGATTACGAGAATAACCTTTTCTCATGCAGCTAGTGTTGACCAGTGCCTACAACATCGTTCTTACATTTGTGCATTGTACAAGTTTGTTTTGAATCTTTTTAAAATTGATTATTTCTTTCTGGCCATATGTAGTCGAGCTATGCACAGCCGCTTAATTTTTATATTAATAGCCGTTAAATTGGCCGAGCAGAGACTGGTGTGACTACACTAAGGCCAGCCGGCAATAGTACCGCCCATGCATTCTCGTGCGAAGATCCGCCGGCTAAGAGAAGCGATGGGCTCTGGGGACGAGAATGTGGTACCGCCCTGAATTCAATAAAGCTTGTTTGTGCTTCCGGTTGGAAATGGAAAATTACAATGGCACCCTCAGTATTAACAATTATGGTTTAAGAACATTTTAAGAACATTTAGGCTAAATTTAATCTTCAAATTATTCAAGAACATTCGGCCTCAGCCCATAATCCGACTTTCTTTTTTATAACTGAAAAGAAAGTGTAATTGATGTATTTTTTTACTTCGTCAGTACCAACAGAACTAATCTTTATGCGAATCGTAAAGGTAGGGCATGTGGATATTCTAAATTTACATTTTTGAACGTTAGAATTATTCATACAATTTCAAATTTTTTGTTCAGTCATCCATTTTTGCCTTAGTGTTCAGTTTTATCGAGATTTGTCATAAAAGCATTAGGATTAATATTTTTCATATATGTTAAGAATGATGTTATATGCTCGCCATGTGTTCAATAAAAGAATGTTTATCTAAAGGTTAAAAGTTTTATGATAGATATTCTATTTTAAAATTAAAGAAAGTTTTCGATCTGTTTGACCATCTTCAGTGTAAACTCTTTACACTACTGAACTATATTTTTCACATCAGTATGGTTTATATATTAGCTTTTCCATATACTGTGTACAAACCATAGAAACCAAACTTTTGTATATACCATGCAAAATTAGTAAATATCTCTTTTCACGCGATCAGGTTGGTTACTAAAACAGTATACGTAAATATCCATTTTGAGAAAGCTGTCAAAAAGGCGACTCGTTTCGCGACAGTCTTGGAAGAGGAAATTCACGAGATAAACGATTCAGCCTTAAACCCAAAAAGGGCAACGAAACTTGGAATGTCTGTATTTAGATAGGAAGAAAACTGTTTTTCTCGAAATTTCAAGAAAAAATAAAATAACTGCATGGTTATAGTGAGCGGGCGTTTTTCTCTCTTTTGTTACTTGTGCGTCAGTGAAAAACTAACTTTCACCTTAATTCATTCTAATGATTTCTACGAGTATCCCCCTCAGTGTCGGTGCCTAGCAATACAGATATTTAATATCCACCACAATAGTCACCTCCATATGGGGCGATAATTGTTTGGCATCATATGTAATAAACAATATTCAGTATACAAGTTAACATTATAGGTGCGGCCCATGCAAGTCCGGGTGCTGGAAAATAACAAGAAGCTTCTAATCTGTACATCTCGAACATATCAATGCCTAATTATAAGAAAAAATCCGTCTCAAGATACAAACCATGAAACTCTTGCATAGTTTTAATTTTAAGGGCCCTTTCGTTTGAACCTTAAATCCAACTATTCCGGATCAAAAACTTCTTTCTTCGAGATTTTCAGGGCGATGAAATATCTATATCAAATTTTGAACTCATAAAACTTTTAATTTATAACTGTCAAAAGTTTTATTTGTAGCTTTACCGGAAAAACAGCTACTGCACGAATCGGACAAAGTATGTATTCCGGCTCATTCCAGAATAGGCCCGAACGAACGCATCCTATAGAAGTCTTCTATACGTTCTGTGAATATGTTGGTAATGTTAGGTTTCTTCTGAAATTTAATTTTAAGCTTTGAGTAAAATGTAGCAAAAAACTTTTCCTTGTTTCAATAATCAAACCATGCAGTCATACTGGAAAATTAACTTTACAATATGTTTTAGCTTTTGAAGTATTCCTTTGTTAGATTTTTTAAATTAAATTATCGATGCTGGCTGCAGTACTAATGAGTATATCCAAAGTTGTCGATAAATCTATGTTTCTCTTCGTTTCCACAAACTAACCCTATTGTACATCTAACTCGTAAACATGAAAAGGATCTTCTATTGTTTTACAAAGTCTAGCCGATTGAGTGTTGCTGGACGCACAGCTTTTGAAAGTCCAAAGTAAGACTCAACGCTGAAAACTCTGAAATCCGATTACATGGACTAACCAGCAAAAGAATGGGCAATTCAAATTTGCTCATAAAAAGAATTAAGACTTTTAATACTTAACTTGATAATGAATGAAAAACTGTAAAAAAGTGGTCGTGAGTTTTTTCAAGATGAAGTGCGTTATAATCATCATAGGCTCAACCTTTTCATGTAGTTTAGAAATAGTTCGTTCTATTCTTTTTCAAAAAGGGGCGTGGCTTTTTCGACGACTTTGAAGCTTATTAATAACGGGACGAATATTTAGTTGATTTTCAATTTTTTTTTTGAAAACTGCTCAGAAAGCCAAAAAATCTAAGACAAAGTTTCTTGAAAGATGATATATAAATTTAAATGTTTAGTGCCTCTGAATTGTAACTCTTCGCAAGTTTACCTTTTTATACTATTTGGCCAAACACAAATGAACAAAATGAGGCCAATGGAGTCTCTTTCAAATAATATTAGCTGCCTCGAAAGTCTTCAAGTCCCTGTCAAGCTTATCTTTTTATCTTTTGGATTAAAACTGTTGTCATCTGTGAACTCGAAATTCAAATAACCAAAGAAAATGTCTACGTTTAAGTATGCTTTTCAATCACAAAAAGACTTGAATGTAAATTTTGACCGAGCAGGCTGGGGACTGGTAACCTGTGACGTAGCAGCAGTGAGTTATGTGGTTTTTGTTTAAAAATATTCATTTCTGTCATGGAATTTTTATTTGAAACATTTTTAAGGGATTAATTCATTGATTCAAGTTATAACATTGTGACTGTTTTAGCCAGAATTGATCATGAGTTTTTTTGAGATAAGAAAGGTTGTCTCTGCTTCATGCCTCGTGCTACGTCATGTGCCTCGTGCTACGTCATCATTGCATGCTTCAAGTCTAAAAATGTAACAGGAACGGCAGGAAAAGATTTTATTTTCAAAAATTACTATTAATAAAGAGTTCTACTTTTCATCCGGAACTTAAAAATATAAGCTTGATAGGGACTTTAAGGTGAATAGACTTCTTGACAACGACCGTTGCATCATGGGTAACCCGTCGGCAGACAAGAAAAAACAAAATGGCAGCCGTTTCAAAAACATAAGAGAACTATTGCATGAAAAATAAAATTTGTTTCAAAAGATCAGACTTCGACCTTTGAAGTTTAGTTTCTAGACTGCAATTTCTATTTATTTTGTCGAAGCAAATTCTGTTGCCGTATCTAACACAAGGTACAACTAGGTATAATTTCACAGCGATTGCAGTTTTAAAATTTCCTGGGACACAATAATCATTTTCTGCCTACATCAGTTACTGACACAAACTTCAAGCCAACATCTCATTTTATTCGAGTATATATATGTAGATGTTGGACATAACAATCATACTTACACCTGGTATTTGAATAATTTGAAATTCTTTATGACTTTGCTATGCTTTGTTTAAACTGAGAACTTCATAGTTATTGCAGTGACATAGCCATTTTTACACCAGTTATATTACATCTTTAGTTTCATTGAAGGTTGAGGCTCATTAAATAAAGGGTTGCCAGTGTCCGTTCTTTGCTTTCTGTTAAACCTCTTACGAATAGACGTCTTGTTAAGACAAAGCAAACTGCTTTCAAAGAACAATTATCGACTGAAAATAGATTGTTAAGACTTATAACGTAGCAATATAGCTGAGAAATTATACAAAAAAAATTCTATTGTTTCCCGGCAGAGACTGGGAAAACTTAACTCAACAAGTTGTAATAACAAAATGAAGCAACAATGTGCTTTCTGAAAGCTGCCTCTAATTAAATTTTCGAACCAAGAAATTTTAGTTTCAAGACAGATAGACTCGCCTTCGGTCCGAGAAAGATTATGTTCTCTTTTCGGTAATGGCGATCACCTTTTGTGATTCTATCATTAAACACAGAAAGCCCAAGGCATGCAATATTATTCCATCAATCTGGCCTTAAAAAGCGAGATTTAAAAATCAAAACAATTGCAAATTTGCTTCGCTTAATAAGACAGTCTCTTGATAAAAGGGTGCTGTTTGGTTTACATAGTAGCGGAGTTTTTGTTAATATTTGCAGTACTCTTTAACTTCTTCAGCTTGACACCCTTCGATACAGCACTCCTCGACAATGTGGTACCCGCTGCGTTTGGAAACTAGGAAGCTGGTAGCTCGAGTTTGTGCTTGGACCAGATCCAACGCCGACCCTTTAGGACAAACAATTAAAAGAGCGTCAGTTTTTCTGGTTTTCTCCAAACCAACATAAAATATTTCTATCTATTCGACCATTTGTCTGTTTATTTGTCTAGTTTAACTTCGATTTCCGAGAAGATACGAAAGCCTAACCGTTTGCAGATCTTAGAGCGAAGGCAGCAGTACCGGCACCACGCGGGAAATCGAACCCGGGCCCCCGATCCCGAAGGCAGACTGACGCCTTTTACCAACTTGGTTAACCAGGCGTCAGTTAAAGTATACTGTTCGAAACGGCAGTTTCCATGGAAAACTTTTTGCCTTGATTGTTACAGTCTTTTTTTTGGTTTAATATTGGTCGATCCTATAGAACAGCTGTTTTTGTAAATAAAGTCTATGAGAGGCTCTCATCACAATATAAAAATTAGTAACTTTTTTAAGTTGGGTGTTCAGCTGAATCGGGACCGGATGAGCGGAATACTTCAAACTAGAGAATTCATATTCATTTCGGGATATTTTCCAAATATTCATATTCCAGAGGCAAATATTCATCTTCCCTGGTCTGGCTGGCCTAATATTCATATTCCGAGGCCAAATGTATATGCCAATATTCATATTCCAACATCCAGCTTCATTCTCCGAAGTTGAAATGCACAGCGTTCATACACGTAAGTAGAGCGATATAAAAAGAGATAGTAACGGCAATGTCCTTACGTTTTTTTCGTTTGCCTTCTAAGCATATGGCGCTCCACAAGGCAGAGATATGGTCACCACAAAAACGCCCCAATGTGGGTTTTCCTCCTATTTCGTTGACCTTGTAACATGGTGGCAGGCCATGGCCAGGACACCATCGCGAAGTACTTGATGTCGTTGGTGACGCGGCTTCAGATCTTAAGTTCAGTGTCAGGAACGAAGTTAAAGCCACAACAACCAGCTTTGTAATAGTCAACTTTATCGACATCTGGAAGCAAGTTGAACAGATTAATACAACTTGTTTTAAAAAGGTATGAACTATCAGTTGTGTTTCAATTTAGTTTGTCCTTGGTTTGTACATTATCTCCTTTGTAATCAAACTCATTCTAAAACAAAGGAAAACAAAATTTAAACGAAGGAGAAAATTCAGGCATGGCCACAATATTTTTACATATATCTATATACAAAATACACATACAAATATTTGCACAGTTAAAAACATTCCAAAGCTTTTTTTGTCTAATGTTAATACTAGTGTTATACCGGAAAGATATGAGCTACAAGAGATGTTATCGAAGAATGTTTTATATTAATTATTATTATTATGTTTTGCCTAAACGCGAGTTTCGACTTTAAACTATCAACTTAATAGAAATATACCTTAAAAAGTTGCGTAAACGGTACAAACATTCTGCTCAGTAAAACTATTTTATGGTTATAGTTCTTTCAAGTGCGCCGCAATCCAACGCCAGTTTGTGGGCTGTTTTGAAAAACTCAATACATTTTACGTATACCTCTTTGGAGCGGAAACTGATTAAAACTAAGCTCACAAAAGACCAAGCGAGCCTAATAAGCAAAACATTTGGAAAACGGCAACCCAACTGTGTCTAAGGTGTAGTTGTAACTGAAAGACCCGTCTTGCAAGTGGCTCGCGACGTGAGGCCGGCATTTTAACTGTGTTTAACCATCTACAATGATTAAATAACAATTAAATGACGCAATCTATAAAGTGTCGGCCTTTTTACAAAGTATTTATCCTTTGTTTTCAATTCACATGTCCGAAGCGAATGAAATCTTAAGCGCGGTATCTAAGTTGGTAAGCCTCTAGCAACATGTTCTTAATCATCACGCACAAGTTCTTGTCGAAACTACGTTTTCATTTCTTTGAGTGATGGCTATAAAAGCAGTTAAAACACGCTGCGCAAGAAGCCTGTAGAACTGAACCTCTTTTCCATGGAAGCTTTCTCCGAGAACGCAAAAACAGGTGGAGAGTTAATAAAGGTGCCATTAAGGAAATCAAAACTAGTTGAACCCATCCACCAGAATCCTTTGTAACTGTCGATGAATACAGTAGGGGCCGCGCGACCGCAACAGAGGTTGTTAATGTATAAAGAGAGGGATACATTTTGAAAGAAAACTAAGAAGTTATCGAATATCAAACCAATTCGAATGGGGCTTTGAGAGAGGCACAAGACGGCATAAAGAGAGCGATGGAGACAGTGGTATAAAGAGAGAGATAGATAGACGTAGGGATAAATATAGGTATAGATTCAAAACATGCAATAAAAACCAAGACGTTCAGGAAAAGAGACATTGATCAAGGACAATACGCTCGAGCATGCGCACCTTCAAACTGCAAGCAAAGATAGCACAAACAAGAAAAATCATTTCTCGTGATGATCGCATTCGCGAATAAAGTTTAACTATAAAAATGGATAAATATTTAAAACTGGATAGAGTATTAAAACAGTATGGAAAAGAAAGATCCTCAACTGTTCGAGGGAACTGTTAGAGTTACATAGAATACCTTGTCAAATTTTTGATTTCAGCGCTAGTAGATGCAAGTTGCGATAAAAAAAAAGCCTTAAACTTTCGACATGGGCTATAGCTGAAAATGACAAACACCATTCATGCTTGTGGCTTTGCAGACTGGTCACATGCTTCTTAAATTTCACTTGCATGTTTCACTGAACGAACTTAAAGTTACTTAGATTATAATAGACATCAAGAATTTGTTAGTTCTTATTGAAAGGTAAAAGTATGTATGCACGCTTTTTTTTAATAAAAGCCACTAAATTTGGTCGATGCTCATTGTTCTTAATTTTTTGGCAATTTGAGGCTTAAGCTGTTCTTATTTCTACATCTACTTGAATAAAAAATGTCTAAGGTATTTCATTACGTGCATTGGGGAAAAGGAAAATGATCAAAACACCTCCGCGGATTTATCGTAGATTTGCTTAGTCATATTTCCGAGATATTTCAGTGATCATGTTCTGCGAATCATTTCTTATCCATTCTGTATTGTTCTGTAGAATCTAGACCGAGCCTTAGTGAGTTTGTTGTTAAATTTTTCCTAAATTTTGACCAAACGAAGCCCGTTGTTCTTATAAATGAACAGTGCGGTCTGCTAAAATTAGTCCAATGCACGACTTCTTTTTAATAAGAACAACTTTATATAAGAACAAAAAGGCTTAGAATGGCCATGATTTAAGACCATTAATTTAAGAACAAGCCGAGGCTCGGGCTCGATAAGTACTTTTTAAAAAACTTTTTGAGTAACACAGAAAGAATGTTCACTGGAAATCGTCTCCGGAAAAATGGATCAGCAAATCCACGAGAAGTCCGCGAGGATGAATTGATCAAATTCCGCCACCAACTAGTGATACATGTGTTTCAATACCTTAGGCTTAGTTTTTCGTCGATTTAAACGACACTTAGAAACAAGAACAACTTAAATGAAACAATGTGAGGCTCAAATCGTCATAAAAATAGTTTAGGAACAACGAGCCTCAGCCAATATTGGTTTTTATATTGAGTTATAGGGTGTGTATTGGCTGCGCTCAATAATGGATTTGACTTTTACTTATTCGTCGATCGGTCAAAGGGCTTAGATCTCAATCAAAGGCTTTCTGCATTGCAATAACCCTTCTTTTAAGAGCATCTATCGTATTAAAGTAAAAGTATGACTAGCTGTATCACGAACAACTGGAAAGCTATAAGAAAGTATGAAGAAAAGTATCTTGTTATACAAGAACGGTAAGAGAATATATCTGAAACTGAAAGATTGGCTAAACACAACGTTGAAAAACATAATATTTTGTTTTGTTCGAGAGCTTTTCAAAATAGTGTCTTTCATTATAGAAACACAATACGGTCAATTAAAATACCGGATGTAAGACAAATGAGTTTTTTCTTGTGAACTCACCGTACGAGTACAGCGCTCTACATATTCCCCGAGGGTAAATTTGTCAAAGAATCGAAATTTGATTTTCGTCTGAACAAACCAAAGTAAAAATACGTTATGAATTCTTCTCGTTATAATCTTTTCTTTTAAATGTCTAACACAAAAGTGGAAACAATGTTCTTATTGTTCCATTATTTGTTGTGATAAATAGGTTGTCTTTCAGCGAGCCACTAATATATTTTGTCTCCATTACACAGATCTAGAAAGCAATTATGTCTTTAATCCGGTTAGAGTGGATAATGAAACATGAACCTAGAAAGCATTAAAAGAACATGATGATGTTTTAGCAACCTACTTCGATGCTCCTTGTTTTTCCTTTTTTCATAAGATTTGTTTTGAAAACGCTTCATTTGCCAACTATGCTGATTGTGTTTAGCTTCTCTCACTGCTGTGTTGAAAAAGCTTAAGGATAACTCTAAGCTAAGAACGACAGAGAAAGGAGTTAAGGGAATGAAGGACCAAAACTCAGTGTTTAAGAATTGTGCCATCCTAGCTATAAGGATAGTTTCGTAGAATAATTGTAACATATCTGTCGTTTTAGGTTCGAATCAAGTTGTTTTGCGGTGATGTGAACATCTCGAGGGAAAGGCCTCACAGTTCAAAGACAAAACTACAGCTAAAGCAAACTCTTGAAAATTAGAACAAAAAGTTTACTAAGCAAACTTAAATTAGGACAAATTCAAATCTATTTTTCAAACAATTACTTGTCTAATACAACTCGAAGGCTATAGTCTATTTACTGAGCTTGCTTCAAAGCCAGGCAACTGCTGGATTGTCACACAGAGACAAAGAACATATAAGCATAATCGATTTACCTTTTCTCTCAAAACCGGCAACGTTTTCACTAATCAGGGATTAAAAGCACACAAAACTTGAAACAAACCTTTGCAGAATCTCAGTTGAGCTTTGAGAAAGCAACTTGACCTTTTTCGGCTTTTCCTGCAGACACTCGCAAACAAATCTCCTATTTTGCCTTCACAGCGTCTTTATAGGAACTGCCTTTCTCAGTAATTAGCGCGTTAAGTTCCAAATTTTTGCAAAGTTCTACTCTTTATAACATTTTCAGTTCTATTATAAGACAATTTGAAGAAGATCTCCCGAAATTGATCTCTAGAGCTTTGTGTATTTTAGTAATTACTCAAGGTTGTAAGATATAAGTTTCGGACAATGTGTCAAGCCTCTAAAGAGCTGTCTCAAAAACCCTGCTTGCGAGACGCCCACTACTATCGCCTTTCACAATCATATCGCTTACAGAAGGAAAATTAGAAGTTCTTTCTAATCTCTCGTAATTGAGCTAATTTTCAAATTTTTCCTCTTTGATCAACGCTACAGCTCAGAAATTTTACCAAGTTAGTCTTCTGTGCATACAAGTTGGTGGCTTATCGACATTCAGCCCTCTTCAAGCTAAACATTTTACACGCGATTTAGCTTTCAGTTTAAGAGCAAACCTAAACGTGTTTTAAATTTGATTTGGTGCACTTTGTTTCTCAGCAATTTGATACATTCATATGGCAGAGCAAAAGCTTTTAAGTTTGTTAAAATTGTTTCACTTTTCTCCTATTAACAGCTTCTTAGAGCCCTTTATAGTCGCACGGCTTTTTTTGCCCAATGGTGTCTCTTCCGTCTTTGTGTATTTATTTACTCTACTAATAGTGCCAAGCATGGTAAGTTTAAGGCATGTGACACGATTGTACGTCCGTCAGCGTATTTTAGCACTGCTTCGCAGTGAGAACGGAACTTTGAGTTTCTGAAACACATCGATGGTTGCTTGAGCAATGTAAGGAGTTTCTCTCTACAAGCTGTTACCAAAAACTTTATTTCATGAGTTTTAATGGAATACCTTTTCTGAGTAGACTACAAAGTTAATTGATTGATTAATCGTATGATATGAGCTATAAAATTAAAAAAAACCCCAAAAGTTACAGTGATTGAGACTATTTGGGTAATATTCAAGTAAATATTAACATTAGGCGCTCACCTATCTTGATTCGAACAACATTAAACACTTAACTGTGACAATGGATTGAAATGGGAAAAGGATACAGAAACATAAATAAACATTTACACCAAAAAGATTCAGAAATGTGTTCTAAGAAAGAGTTGGTAAAAAAAATAGAGTGGGTAAAAAAAATAGTTCACTTCCCAATCTGATTTACAAAGCTGCACAGTTTATTAGCCAAAACTATTGAAACCTTTAAACCCACTGCGTAAATTCGTTAACTCGTGAATTCAACATTCTTTTTGCCTCGTTAGTTATGTAATGAATATCTCATCTGCATGTTTAAGTTTTATTTCTTCGGCGAGTTGTGCTTCAGTCGAAGCAGTTTAGAGACCGGATACCAGATCTTTAGATGTACCCACCTAGAAAAATAAAGCATTAACAAGTACAAACATCACGTATATCTTGCTTAAAAACGAACGAAATACCTTTTATTGTTTTTCAAAGGTCAAAAGTGTAAGTGCTGTAAAAATTGTGATGGATTTTCTATCGCTGGGCTTCCCACAGATCAATTAGAGCAACAGGAAACGTTCGAGTCTATTGCGCAAGCGCAACCCATGACCTATTTCAACTTTCATGCAGTCCAGCTGCACGTCTGTTTGGGTTAAAATTACAAAATTGAAATGGCAGTATTCTATGCTAAGAAAAATTTCCCATTTTCCATAAAACTGTCTTACAGAATAACAAAGACATTGTTGTAATATGTTTTTGGTTAAAGGAATATTTTTTGTGTGAACTATGATCGTTGAGTTTTTATCAATTCATATCAAAAGTATAACTAGAAGTTTCACCTCTTTAGCCTACGAATTATGTTTTAGTATGAACTATAAAAGAATCTAAAGCCCTCAGAATATATCATACAAGTTTTTTGATTTGCATGCAGTCAAAATTATATTTCTTGAAGTTTTGAGAACTTAACGAGCTCGTACAAATAAAATATATTTTATACACTCTCATTCTTAGACTGAACACTAAAAAAATTTCTCCTCGTTGAACTGATGAAATAATAGATCGACTGCACGCTTAATTTTGTATAAGAGTGTTGGCTTTAGCTAAATAATTATATATATTTTCTTACCAAATTGAGCTTTAAAACGTTCACCTTTTCTAGATGGAGTAAGATCAAACTTATAAACGCTTTGCAAACTTTACTTGGCCTATATAATTGAGAAAAACAACCTTCAGTATGTTTTCGGTTTTTGATGTTCTGATGATTGTGCGGTACCCTAAGAAAGCAAACTAATATGTACATAAATCCTAGTTAACGTTGCATCGCGCTGCCGGATGGGATCAGTTTTTACTCTCAGTCGGAGGAACCGAGGTTACCTTTATATATTTTTAGAAAATAATCCTGATGTAACGCGCGCTCTGATTGGTTACAAATCTATTTTCTATGAGAGAATAGAAAAT
>JAOBAT010080218.1:0-19633 GCA_026413305.1 Hydrozoanthus tunicans | reverse complement strand
TCATATACTTCTTCTCTTGTACTGTGTCGGTTCTCACTTTGGCTGTATTGGCACTGGAACGGTTTTGTGCTGTTTCTTTCCATATATGGTACCGCAACAATGTAACACGTAAAAGGATGTTAGTTGTTGTGCTTGTGGTTTGGCTGTTCTCTCTTTGCCTCACCTCTGCTTATTTTGCCATTGGATTTGTCTCTTTCTTGTTTGTTTTTGCCAATGTAGCTGCTATTGTTACCATGCTGATATTTTTCTTCAGCTTCGTCGTCACATCGCGAAAACTGAAAAGCGCTAAGCAAAGCTTGAGATCTGCGGAAGACAGAAAAGCAAGAAAAACTGCTCTAAACAGATCGAAGTTAAAACGCGAAGAGAAACTCGCCAAAACCTTTCTGACAATGCTGCTAGTTCTTCTTTTCTTCTATCTTCCATCGTGCGTTATGATTTATTTGCTAAATTTCTGTGAGGTCTGCAGCTGCACGGTCGTGCATTGGTTGAGAGACACCCAGTTCCTCTTGGTCATTGCCAACTCCGCGGCCAACCCAGCTGTTTATGCTCTGCGTCTGCCACGATTTCGAAGAGCTTTCCATAGCCTAATCAGAATGAAGTCGTACAAAGAAAACAACAATCAGCAATAGCTATAATAACAATGAAGTTCACTTTGGTCTTACCTAATATATAAAGAAGTGTAGATTAGACCGCCTTGAAAATATAGGTTTATATTTATCTCGTTCCCAGAGCCCACGTTTCTGGCCATAAGGAACGTGGGCTTTGGGAACAGATAACCGTATCGACTTCTTTTAATTTTTTAAACAAGTACTAATTTGAAATTAGGTGAGTGCATTCGATAGAGTGGGAGGTTAGAATTGATGCGAGGGAGATTAGGTGGTGTTGAAGGAAGGGAGGGGGTCAAATTGTGACGGTTACGATTTTTTGTATAAAAATTGAAGCTTGTGATTACAGCACTTTTATTGTTCTTTTTCAATGGGAATCGTACAAGGTTATTCGTAGTTGAGAGTTAAGTTATCTGATACTGGCTTCTTTAGTTCTGTTGACGCCGTGCAATTCGTTAAAAAGCATGTAAATAAGCCAAGCCGGGTTAAACCCGGACTGAACTCAATGACTTCCTACAAGTAAATGCTCGAATGTTTTGTTTTAGAATGTGAATACTCGACAAGCGCTTGAAATGATATAAACCTACTTTTTCCTTAATGATTTACTTTCTGACGATAATATTTAAAAAAATAACAGATCAAGGTTTGATGCTATGCCACACCAGTACAGTATGGTGCTTGGATATTCGCAACTCGACTATTTCAGTTCTAAACGTCATTCTGCGTAACGATTAAGAAAGCAGTAGCTTGCATACAACATGAAACGACGAAAACATTCCTTACTGCATGATAAAGTAGAGTTTATAGTGTTACACAACTTTGATTTGGAGTGTTGTTTCGACAACTGCGATTAATTAGTGGTAAACCGAATAAGTGGGATTATATTTTACAAAACATTCCTTAAACCACTTGATGAAGTTTTCTGCGAAACTGCAACGTTTCTTTCCTGCAAACTACGTCATAACAAAACTTTCTGAGACCGTGATAATCCGCATTTCCCTTTGCGTTTTTAGTAGTAGTTGAAACTTAATTAATACAGCTTCACTTTCCTTCGAAACTGGTGACAAAAACTATGCAAAATAGATCAACTCGAAACGTGATGTCTTACGCGAAATGCAACCTTTCTTTCCTGCAAAATACGCCATAAGCCAGCTTTCTAATGTTGTGATAAACATCTCTGCTTTTGTTTCATTGTACGAGCACAAACTAAATTGATACAGCTTCACTTTTCTTCGAAGGTTGCAACGAAAACATAACTCGTTTCGCAAAGAGTGAAGCGTACCGGCTTTTTTTACCATTCCACTCGCGGTTGCGGATGAAGTTGAGACTTTAACCGGCCGGTCCGCCCAACAAGACTGCTCCACAATAGAATCTGGCCTGAGCCCGCGAGCAATGACAAGGTTAAAATGTTTTCTCATTCGTCGAACGCAATAAGTGAGAAGTCTAAGAGCTTCCCTTTTTGCGAAACATAAACACAGAGAGAAACGTATGAGAGATGAAAGAAAATTACCCTTGTCAACGAGTACTTTAAAAATATAAAACAAGTAAAGAATGTGTTGTACAAACCATATTCCAACTAAGTTTGATAGTTAATGGTGTAAACTTAAACGAAAACTGACTAAGGTCCACACAAGCGTTGAACCTAAAAAGGCGCCCTCCCTCAGTGAAGTCTCGGAAACGATGATATTAACCGTTTTTTTTAAGTGTACGCCAACATTTTCAAGTTTTAAAGTCAGTTGTTGTTTATCTTTGCTCATTCTCCGACTTAAGTTGTATGCTAATGAGGCAAAATGGAAACAATGACGTCAGCAGAAACTCGCTTTATAACTTAAGGAGACTTAAGGTTGAATGTTATTTTTGTTTCTTAGCAAAAATTAGTTTGTTTTGTCTTATCTTTGTTCGCTTTGGTTGAGGATCAAGGATGAAAAAACACCATCTTCAATTAACAAATGGTTGGTTTTTATTGTGGCGGTCACATTATGTTGTTCACAAAAATCTAAAGCTGAATTTGGCATCTTGAATTAAAAACATTGGTGGACAGGTGACGAATCCTTTTTCGTTCCATTTGATTTTCGTTGTAAGAATCTTTGTAATTTTTGTTTTGACGCCATCTCAACTGATGTTGTCAACCTTTTCATATATTTTCAATGAAATAAAACTTATCACAAGCAACAAAGACATAAACAAAACACCTTAGTATTTCAGTGCCAGATCTTCTTTCTCTGTTTTGTATAAAGCGCATATAAAGGGCGTCTTCTTTTTAAGTTTGGTCTGCGTTTCGCTTTAAGAAATACAAAAGGAATTTAATCATACGGTGGTTTGAACATACGAACTATATTTTCGAGCGGTAAAGACAATGTTAAAGAATGAGCGCAGTGAGAAAAAAATGTTTTTTAACTCAAGAAAGTAAACTTGGGTAATTAAACTAAGTTACTATACAAACACGGATGATAAATTTCAAGCGTTTGTTCTCAGATCGTGAAATGATTTCCACTTCAAAATTTTAATTAACCTTTATTAAGTATTTTAGTCCTGTACAAACGTTTCAAAGACGCACTGAAATAGCTCGAGTTGATGTTTTTACATTGTAGCCAGACTGGTGTTATTGAATTTTCTAGATTCTATTTAGTCGGTTTATTACATATGAAAAGGCATAGAAAATCAGAGATAACCTCTTGGGGAGGGGAAAAGGGGGTTCTTATTTGTGCTACTTAGTTCCAGAAAGCCAGAATGTAAAACCATTAACCGCTAAGAATAATTTCTCATCAGAGCTTTCCGATTGTGGAGGATTCAACTAACCGCGACAAGAAACTGACACCCTTTTACTATCCTACAGTAAGCTATTTATTTTTTAGCTCTGGAAACATTCTTATGTAACTACTCCCGGTGTTCAAATCTTCCTCAGTGTCCCAAACGGAAAAGAAAACTCTAAGTTTATTTGATCTAATCGTTTGCTTCCTATGGGATCCTGTATCACCAAGAATGTCAAGTTTACCTTATCGTGGATTTCGAGTTGTCTTTTTCACAAAAGGTCTTTTTACCCAAAGAACCAACAGATATTTAGGCATAACTTTATTGGCACCGAATGGTTGTTCGAGTGACTAGCTTGCATGTAGTTCTTTCTGGAGTCGGCTGGTCTATAGTGAACCTTTTGTTTTCCCTTTCTTGCCGTATGTATCGTGCCACGAACAACAGAACCTGGCACAAGAATAATGTCAGTTTGACTACTTACAGGACTATTCTTCGTTTTTACCTAAAATCATCACGGCCATGTTAATGTCCTGAAGAAATTAAAAACCGTTATGATTTGTTTAGGATACCAACATCATTGGTTCGTCTTTTTTCGCTCGCCTCGTTTTGTTTCTAGGAAGAACGCCGAAACGAAGAATGCCGAGTATACCTGGAGTATACGTATACAGAAAAGATCTCGAATTGAGCCACGAAGATTGTGTTATTTCTCCAACAAAAATAGTCGCTCGATTATAGTTTATTTTCGAACTACCAAACAGGACAACTTCTGAGATCAAGGTAAGCATGGAGGATCAAAACTACGAAAAAGCTAAGAAGTTTTCGGGAACTTTAAGTACTATGTCGTCGAGTTCCAGCCTACCACAGCCTAAAGTCATTTCAAAGCTAACAGTTTCCATGATTTTGAAATTCTACAAATACCTTTTCTCAAAGCGTCTGGAAAAATTAATTCCTCGGGCCGGTTTTTGTGTTGTTTATTACGTATTCCTTTTAGTAAGCCTTTCTCAAGTTTTATTTAGATGTAAAGAAAAGAAAACTAGAGTAAGCAATTTGTGCACGTGTTCTTCATTGGCAAAGAGTCAAGTAACCCTTAATACAGAGCTTTGCAGAGAAATGTCTTAGATTAAGTGAGCAGATTATCTAATGAAGAAAACCATTACAAGTTCTTTGCGAAAGATTTAAGCTACTAAAAAGCTTGCACAAAAAGGAAAATGATTTAGGGAACCCTTGAAAGCAAATTAAAGTGCATTGGTCAGCTTAATAATAGAAATCACCGACCACTTACGTATTTCTAAGCACCTTGTTTTTCCCTAAATATTTTCATCAAGAATGGTTATCTATTCAATCCTTCTAAGCTAAAAAACTGAACACCTGTCTTTTGATCCTTTTTTTTCCTTTAAGACAAAAATTATTTTTAAGAAATACTTACTAGCTGCATCACTCACACAGGTATTCAATACTGAGCACAGGCTAGAAAAACTTTTACCGAAAGCGTCCTTGTTTTTTCAGTTTACACTGCCATAAAAAAACAAGTAATATAATCTACAACTTATTTACCATTTTAGAAAGAACTAACCAATAACATCACGGAAAAATTGAACATGTATGTTTATTGCTTAAAGTGGCTGACAGCAATTCACTTCCAAAGTTCTAAATAGCCCATAAAAACGTCAATTAACACCCACACGTAAATACATGTTCTTCTGCCGGGACGTGTGATTGTGATAGAAACTATTCTTTTAACACGAGCAAATGTTGAACACTTTATCAATGCTTTTCGCTGCCATTAAAAAGCCTTTCTCACTAGCATAAAGTCAGTACAGTACACTATTGATGAAGGGTTCTCGATGTGAACAGTGACAGTTTGATAAAAATCCCAGCAGTATTTACTGGTGTCAAACGAATAACTTATATTATAACAATTTGGTGAATTCCAGAACGAATTTCGCAAAGTTTTCGCCTTTTCCTTGATCCCGCGTTTTAGCAATATAAGGTTTGCAAAGTATTGTAATAAAAGGTACATACTTTTCGAGTATTAATCTTTCCGGCTGTGTTTGCGTGCGAAATATATAGTTCCTTTAATAAAGCCATCTCCCACGGCGTTCTTATCGATTTGCCGACCTGTCGAACAAAAGCGTTTCTCCGTACCCTAAAGTGCTAGTTTTTTTAAAAAGAAAAACCGTTTATCGCATCGGCAAATAGGTCTTACGACGTTGCAAAGGGTAATAACTAGAAACCAGTTGGTTTGCCGTGTGATGTTTTAGAGGGCTGGTGTCTCGCGTGCTGCTACTGGAGGTCAAATTTTCAGTACTCAAAACTCCATTAAAAGTCAATTTACAGAACAAATGCGGCTGATCTGAGTAAACATCCAAAGCAACGTTTACTTTCTAATTGATTCCACGGCAGATATCGAGTTCTTAACAGCTGAAAAAAATTCTAAGTTATCATTTATCTTTCTAATTACCAATGCAGAAAGACAGCGTTTGGAAGACGGAATCGAACTGGTGAGTTACAAATCTCTTTGGCTTCTATTAAAAATAAATTAGAACAGAGAGAGCTAAAACCAAGAATTATGAGTATACCGTTTATATTTTTATCAGGTAAGACATATTAGTAAACGTAGAAAATAGGCAATACGCTGGCACCGATTCTAGAGAGCAATAGTGATGGAAAAGAAGCTGTTCAGCTAATTTATCAAAACAAAGACAACAAACTAATGTTGGTACAATAAAGAGACGAAATATATCTGGTTTTCTTCAAGTTCCTGTTTTATATTTGCGTGTGTGTGTGGTTGTGTTAAGAGACAAGAACTTTGAAAAACGAGAACAACCTATAATGTTAATAACAACCTTTTTTATAAGAACAACTTTATAAGATCAAAGAGACTCATATTGGCCAGAATTTAAGAACAAGCTGGGGCTTTTGGGGCTCAATAGCTATTTTTCCAACCGTTTACTGAGCTTCGTCTCTTAATTTAGCAATACGGAATGAATAAAAGGATTGTGCGCAATTTTTCTCGATCGCTGTACTCGCATATTTGCCGTGAAGTTAATTAGTGTTTGTGCATTCATGTATTATGTGAGAAAAATGAAACGAAATAAACCAGATTATATGCAGCTAAGATGCTGAGGTGATAGGAGTACTAAACACATTTCAAGCTTTTATGTAAATCAATAGATACTCACAGTGAACTTTTATATCTTTCTGTTTTTAAAAACAGGTGTATCCACAGAACACTATCATTCTAGATTATAACGAAAACCGTTTAGAAATGGAGCCGTTATTCTTCTTGCATACTCAAAAGGAGAAAAATATAATGGGCATGTTAACTTGACAAGAACTAATAAATTATGGTTACAAATTTTAGATTTAACGACAAAAACAATTCGACTAAAGGTTTCGTATACCACTTTTCTGAATAGTTTTGAGTTGAAAATATACGTGCGTTCTTGCAACAAGTGCAGTTTGGTTCACTATCTTGAATAAATGCTCTTACCTTTTGGCCATTGGAAGCCATGCATATAGCGTTCTCATATTTGATAATTTCGTCATTAAAGGCTATAGCTATGTTATCAGAAAGTAAAGTTTACATTGGACTATGTTTTTCTTGAAACTATACAGCTACCTTGTCAATTACAATCAAGCCGGAGCACGTTGTCTACTGCACTAAAAGAAGGAAAAAGCACACAGAACAGATTTTGAACCTGTCTTTTCTTTCTGTTCCAGCGAGCATTGAAAACACAAAGAAGGAGCAAAAAATGCCGGCTCTAACCCGACAAAACCGTTGCAATGGAATATGGGCTCCAACAGAGCTCTCGTACTTAACAACAATAGTATCGATAATTCTCGCTCTTGTTACGATTCCTGGAAACCTCTTCGTTATACTTGCTGTTGCAAAATCATCTCATCGAGAATTGAGAACAACTTTCATGATTCTGGTAGTCAATTTGGCTGTCGCTGACCTCCAAGTTGGCATTGTGGTTGAGCCACTTTCTGTCATAGTACATCTTCGTGAAGTCTTCAAGCTGGACATTGCTGTTTACCAAAAAGCAGAGCATCTGTCATACTTCCTGTCCTGTTCAGTGTCACTGTTCACTCTTGCTTCTTTGGCTCTCGACAGGTATTTTGCGATTTCTCTGCCGGTGTGGTATCGGAACAACGTGAAACAGAAAAGGGTAGTGATGCTGGTTTTGCTGATTTGGGTTTTTTGCTTCAGTTTAACGTCGGTGTACTTCGAAATTGGTTTCGTTGCCTTCTTGTTTGTTTTTGCTAATGCTGCAGTGTTTCTAACAATGCTTATTCTTCTGTTCAGCTACTTACTGACATTAAGAAGGGCAAAACTTTCTGGAAAAGTTGGTGCCTTGAATCATTTTGGTAGAGGAAGAAGTCGCACAGAGAGCAACTCAAAAAGCAGGAAAAGGATAAAACGCGAAGAAAAGATTACAAAGACATTTCTTTTTATGCTTTTGTTTGTAGTAATATTTTACTTTCCATCGTGGGTCATGATTTATGTGATCAATCTGTGCGACATTTGCAGCTGTGTTTTTATTCATTGGCTTAGAGACATCCAATTTCTTCTTATCTGGGCAAACTCAGGAATCAACCCTGCTTTGTATGCACTACGATTGCCTCGGCTTAGACGAGCTTTTACGAATCTCGTCACTTTGAACAGAAATCAGAGTTGTGTCGAGGCAGAAGCTCAATTCAGTGCTAATGGTGACGGATCTAGAGTGAACAAGAGCTGGTCGAGATCACGTGACTCACGGCTGGCTCATTCCAGTTAGATAAGTTTATCACAAAAAATGGAGGTATAACAAACAATGTATGTGTGTGTACGTATGGGTACGGGGTAACCGAACGCGTTGGTCCAGGCCTACTTCAGCTAGTTAATAAAATGTCTTTTTTTTAAATATCTTATAAGCTCAGGTTTCGTTAAGAATAATGATTTGTTCTTTTAAAATTTTCTTTTATTTTTTTCTTCCTCGCGGCTTACAGTTTAACTTTGGCTTAGCTTACATAGTTTGTTAAATTTCAACGCGTTTTAAATATCGTTTTAAGCACAGCATAGTTATAGCATAGGGTTTAGCCCTTGCAAGTCCATCACAAAAGAAACACCATGATTTCGCAAGGAAAGGGCGTTTCTAACCTCACTGCCTTCAAACCATTTCACCTGTGTCTATTTTGGAAGGTTTCTCGAATTCTCGCAGCAAAGCAGCAGGACGGGACCAGGTAGGAACCTTCTGAAGATGAAAAACAGACATTAGTAATTATGTCAACCTTTTTCCTGCCATTACACAGAGATACGCCCAAAGTTATGGTAACAAAGGGAGATTAAAAGGTCAAATCCTCAGCGAGACACTTGTTTCAAATTCCAAGGATCAACCAACTACACCATACGAGAAACTGCTAGAGTTGAAGGAACCCGCCACTTTCTAACATTAATGTTCTTTTATTAAAGTGCATATGAAGTAAAAAATTTCATTACTTCAGTGGATAGACCTTGCTAAATGAAGAATAGTGGTGGAAAAACTTTGCAAAAATCTTTCCTGGTTCTTGAGATAATTACGTTTAAAATTATCATCTGATGACGTCTTAAACGGTTCCGACAAATTTGCATTTTTTCAAAATCTGCTGCCAATCCGTAACATTTGTGTATTTTAGCTAAAGTTTGATTATTGATGTATCCGAGGCAGATGGATCATCAGTCCAAGTCTGGCTCAAACCCACCCAAATTTTACGGATTGGCAGCAGGTTTTAGAAAAATGCAAATTTGTCGGAACCACTCGTGACGTCATCAGATGCAATTTTTAAAAGTTGATATCTCCAGAACAAGGAATGATTTTGGCAAAATTTTTTCAACGTTTTTCCACGTTTAGCAAGGTCTTTCCTTTGAAGTAATAAAAATTTTCACTTCATATGCACTTTAAGTCTATGTCTATGTTAGCAGCTCAAATTTGAAAATTCTGCGCATATAACTAATTCCAAGCAGTTTAGTTTCGTCAGTTCATTTTTTTTAATTTCCCACGTGCCGCCATTTACTTGGTTGCAGTACCAGTCTCCAGCTGCGATGCATACAATAAGCCAGTTCGGAATCCAAAAACACAAGCGCTCGTCGGGATAAAATGAAATATTTATCAAACTTAAGAAAAGAAAAATAATAAAATCCCAACCCGCTTTATTGCGTTCCTTTGTTTACGTTTCATGATTTTTTTTATTTTGTCCGGACTCGCGCACGTGTTTCTGAAATGTCGGACTGGCTTATAGCAATGAACGAGAGGGGGTCTGGCACTGCAACCACGTTACGTCATAATTCAAAATGGCGGCACGCGGGAAATCCAAACTGTAAAACTGATAAAAACAACTGCTCGGCGTTAGTTATATGCACAAAAATATTAAACTTGTGCTGCTGATATGAACACAGCCTTAATAAGAGTTTTGCTTGAGACCAACTATGTTACACAATGAAGGGTTCCTTTGAGCAGGCCGGTGAATAGTTTCTCCATTCAGGAAGTAGTTAGAGAAACTAGTTTTACTTGAGAAATATTCTTATTGCCAAAAAGGAATAGCATTGAATAAAGACTAACTCTCTTCAAAACTACTCATCAAAAAAGTAGAATATTTTAATTCAGAACAAACGCAGTGCGATCGGTACCAAAAGTTGCACAAGATTAAGAATTGTGCTTTTTTCTCAGGTATTTTCACAGTTATATGCATAAGTTAATTAATTATGTAGACTAATGTAAACCTAGAGTTAATAGTTAAGTTGTTGATTGATCATCAAGAAAGGTCGGACTTATTGCCGACGTAATATGCGGGGTTTCTTCAAACAGAAAAGCATAACAAGTTTGATAAAAACCCTGAAAACCAACTAGATATCTTCAAAGGTACAAAAGGCGAAACGTAAGGCAACAATAAGAGTTCTACTAAGAGCAAAGCAAATTTCTAGTTTCCTTACCCTCTGTTGAGGTTTCATTTTCCTTTCTTCCCATTGCCGCTTACGCCCACGATTGACGCAATGCATACAAAATTCTTGCGACTCTTCGAGAACAGCGAAAGTACACAGTACAACCATTATCCAATAAAGCTTCATTTCTTTTCACGAGAACGAAAGTATGACAGGCGATCTGAAACTTACGAAAAGCAACCGCAATGAGTAAAATTACAAACGCAGTCTGTTTACATCACAAGCAGTCACTACATGCATGCCTTATGCTTTGAGAAATCAAAGATCCAAACTTCCAATGTATCGTAAGTCTCAAGCCGTACACCGCCAAGATGGAAAGCCTAAATTTGATAATAGGCTGACTTTACGCATTTTAGCATACCTGTTCATTTCTTCCTTAACCGATGCTCAAAAACAAAGCACCAAAATATTTACATAGTTAACCGATATTGCGAATATGAAAACCGACATCTAGCAAATCTTTTCAAAAAACAACATTTTGACTCTGCCTTCTGTCACAGTTTTATGCAACCTTAGTTTCGATTCTTTGGTTGCCTATTAACCTCCAA
This sequence comes from Hydrozoanthus tunicans, assembly GCA_026413305.1. Classification (NCBI taxonomy): domain Eukaryota; kingdom Metazoa; phylum Cnidaria; class Anthozoa; order Zoantharia; family Hydrozoanthidae; genus Hydrozoanthus; species Hydrozoanthus tunicans. The sequence goes on along the minus strand of JAOBAT010080218.1, from coordinate 8,768 downwards.
AAACAAAATTAGCTTTTTTTACCAGAAACGAATTCAAAGAATATGCTTAAGCCAAAATTCAAACACCTCAAGCAATGAACAATGTAACCTTAGCCAGTCTGTCGTTTTGCCAACATTGTGACAATTGAAATAGTGAAATCTTGCAAAAAGAAACTGTTTTTGATTAAACGTTTTTTGCTTTGTTTCAACGTTATAACAATTTGAATAATGAAATCTTGCAGAAAAAACCTGTTTTTGATTTAAAATGTTTCCCTTGTTTCACCGGATGTTTTTAGGTCCAAGCCTGCATATCCGTGAAAAAAAATTCTCGCCATTATACTGTGCTTAATTGTCTAGCTAAGATGTGGGTGAGAATTAATATACAATTAAGAACAGTGTAGAACTAAACGATGACGGAAAGCAGACAATAACATCGATGAACAACAATTCTAGAACTGAGTTTCACATTTCAAATAAAATTTGAAAAATTCGTAGATAATTGTGCTTTGCAGGGCAGAATTTCTAACCCTCTCTTGACATAAGCGATCATTTGGGGTTTGGCTTGCCTGCCACCTATTTTGAATTGGAAACAAAGAACTGCCAGGAAACATTAGGCGGTGATACACATTAATAGCAGTGATGTTTAATCTGGCTTTCGACAGGCGAGCTTTTTTTAACTGTTTTTGTCCGCCAATTCTTTTAACTGAAAGAGATAGCCTGACTGACGAAGCTATATGGTTAAAAAAAAATTCAAAGAGCTTTCCAAACCATTTTGGCATTCTGGGAAAGAGAAATAAGCTTAGTAACTCCATTTCTAAACTATCAGCTTGTAAATACTAGAAAGAGTTAACAATAAAGACACTTCTCCCTTTACTTTCTCAGTTTCATCGTACGTAACTATAGTGTGATGTCTTAAATCCTTGCAGAAAAATATGTTTTACGCACAGCAAGCGCTGAAAACCAACGAAATGCTTTTAAAACTCGTGGTTTGCCCGGAAAAATTCCTCTCTTGACTTTGAAGATGACTTTTACACAGCTTGTCGAGACGTCAGTCACTTACAAAGTACAGTCCTTCCCAGACTGTATGTAAGTGACAATAACCCGGACAATCTCGCCATACGAGCTTAATCATTTCTAGCTGTTGTGACGAAACACTTAAAGAAAAGACAAAAGAAGAGTTTTCCATGCGAATAGAATGTAATCATCGGAAAAGTCGTCAAGCGGGACAACCAAAAAAGCAGAAGTATTACTAAACACAACATTGAAACGAAAGCAAAACATCCAGCAACTAAAGATCGTAGTAAAAGTCAAAAGCGCGGGAAGAGTACGCTTACAGGAGAGACTACACATAGAGAGCATGGCCAGAGAAGAAGATGAAGCTGTAAAAAGGGAACTTTAAACAATAATGCATAATTACCAGCACGCTATATTATGATCGCTCTTCCAGAAGAGGAACAAGCCTGTGCCTGACAAATGGAGGGCTCTATCACAACAACCGTAGAACACACTATAAGAGATTGGCCAGTGGAACACTTTGAAGAGCTTTTAAACGAGCTGTTCAATAAATACCATCAGAAATCTCACCTGGAGAGACCGACACACCAAATAATCTCGACACACCATAGGCAGAGAGGTAAGGAAGCCATTACGTTGGAAGGAACAGATAACCATTAAGCTTGAGAAGGGAACACTCTACTTCATGTTTTTCAATAATTTTCTCAACAAGATGTGGGATGAGAAACAAATTCAAACTGAGAGGAAGGATGGTATCCTCCTAACCTTCCAAAGAAGAGAGAACTCGGGGATTGTGTTTGCTACGGGAGATCACGCTTCTGTTCTGCCTAGCAAAGTCCGGAACAGGACTCTTCTGAAAAAACGAAAAAAGGAGTCAACTCTACGCTTTTGAGACAAACACGTTTGTTTCAGAAAAACAGGCTCTGTAACGACAAAAACGACTCGAAGCGGATCTCAGTGGAGCAGTCATTGACAAAAACTTTGCAGCATTAACTCCATAGACTGGCATAGGTGGTCACTGTTGGTGAGAAAGGAATACTATCGTGAATTCCTTAAGACACCTATTTATAGAAATCAAAAACACCTAAAGGTTAGTAATGCAAAGACAATTCTCATTTAAGCTTTCTAATGAACACATCAAACGGGTGTTGAGTTCAGAACAATGACGTTACGTTACTAACAGACAAAACTTTGGGAAACACTTACTTTTCCCTTCAGTTTTTCAAGAAACACGACTATGAAAATAGCTAATCAAAGAGCAAAAATGCATGTTTTAACCCCTTCATTAGTTAGTTCTTACACGGCAAAGTAATTCCTTCTATGGAAATGCTTATTCCTCACTCAATGACGTACTTCCATAACGATTGTTTGAAGGATTCATCTAATTAATTGATACTGTAGCAACCTTTTTTTATAGCAAAACGAAATTATAAATTTGAAACTGAAATTCTAGAGTTTTAATTGGCCTAGCTCATACATTAAGTTTCATGAAGTGTCTACGATCGTTGCCTTGTCAAAAATTGACTCACAGAAGCCTTCAACTTGTAATTCAGTTACTAGTTGAACATTTTACTTTATTGTGCTGACATAGTTTAAACATTGTTGGTGACGAAGGTAAGAGCGAAGTTGCAGAGCTTGTTTGACTCGTAACCAAATGCTTGCGCTTTTCGATCAGTTTAATTGTCGTATTTCACTTGTGTTCTCTATTGTTGTAGCGTCATTGCCGATTCGGTCGGCTTTGTTCTATGCTGAAAATTTCTTTGAGTTTACGATGAGCGATTCTCTAAAAAGACACCGAAACTAGACCACACCCCTTCTGTTTAATTTCCAAGTATGATTTTAATTTTTTACTGTACACAAGGAACGCCTACATTAAAATCTGTACACCGAAACTAGTCAGATCTCTAATTATCCTGGTATTTGTTGTTGTTGTTGTTATCTTTCAAGTTTCCTGGATGGTTTATCTCCAAAGTTTACCCCACACGAAGTCAGCACGTTGGCCCCAATTGCGTGTTCAAAGGCACACTGACATTGCTTTAATTGTATCAGTTCTTTTGGAGCAAGTGCACTGAATAACACTCAGTTGTTTCATTCGAACGCGCCGTTACAGTCCTTTGGTCTTATGGGAAATATCAAGGACAATGCAACTGCAAAAGGATCAGCATCAAGCGTGAGTTTTAGAATTGTTATTGTTCCAAAAGTGCTTCCATGCGTCGTATTCAGTTTGGCCTTGCCATTCTCTTCATTCTTAACAATAATTTCTCTTTTGATGACGTCCTTTTTAGATAAACTTGGACACAAATAGCTTTGTAAAAATGCTTTGGGTAAATGCTTCCTTTAGAAAGTGATTTTCAGATTTACCTTAATTTCATTAACCTAGTGTGTTGGAAAAACGAAGTCTTAGAAAAAACTATAGTTTTCTCGTTCATAGATAGTTTTAAAGAGAGAGTGTTTTGTGCCGTCGATCATGAGTCTATCCCTAAAAGATTACACAAGGCTCGCCGTTAGTGACTGATGCGATGAATAACACAAAAATATCTAGTTATTCTTGCTGGTTACAGGGGCCTTTATTTGTGGTAGTAGGTTTTGACCAAAAAGGTCTTAACGACTGAAATTTGAAACTTTTAAAAATCTAAGCTTGTAAAAATATACCTATATAAGTTTAAAAAACGTAAGCGCACACCATGCTTTATAAGTTTGAATTGTTAAGACCAAAGTTTTTGGTTTTTATTTCTCTGAAATGTAATTTCTGTGAGAAAGATCAATATATAGGAAATCAAAAGAATTAAGACGGGAGTACGCCCAAACTTTTGTTGGATAGTAAGGAAGTTGAAACAGATATTTGAATAAGAAAAATATTGAGTGAAATCAGCAAACCGTCCCTCCTGGCAAGAACTAGTACAGCTTTGGTTTGAGAACGGTTTGCAAGTTTACATCAAATATTAACTTTAAAATTAATTGTTAAACTTCCCTAAAATCACCAAATCCAAAATTCTCTTTAAAACTACTAGCCTTCAAGAAAAAAATACAACTTATCAAAATAATCTGAAAATGTTCAAGCTGATTCCCCTTTATACCATCTGTTTTTTAAGTAAAGCGATTTTATATATTCGAATCATGGACGGAGGTATCATAAGAAACATGAGGAAAAGTGAGCAAATAGCGCTCCTTGGGTGTACTCTTGCCTTAATGCTGCAGTCGCTGATGAGAGTATAGAACGAACAACCAACGGACAATCAGAACTATGGGGGGAGGCGAGGAAGTTGGGAGATTTAGTCAAGGGAAAACTTTTTTATCTCTCTTCAGTAGAGAGTTATTACTGATGTAAAAAAAAGAAACTATCGAAATTAATCTTATTTTATTCGCAAAGAAAGCGAAACTAAAACTACAACAGCAAAATATATAAAAAAGAATCGAAACCAAGCCTTGGCTTAGTATGGAGGTAAATTTTAGTCAAAGGTTTGCTCTTTGAGGTCGCTATTCACAATTGTTTCTCTTGCTCTCGACAGGTTTTTTGCGATTTTTCAGCCGGTGTGGTATCGGAACAGTGTGAAGCAGATAAGGGTAGTGATGCTTGTTTTGCCGATTAGGATTTCTCGCATCAATTTAACCTCGGTGGACATAGAAATTGGTTTTGTTGCCTCTTTGTTTGTTTTTTTCTAATGCTGCAGTGTTTCTGACAATGTTTATTCTTTTGTTCAGCTACTTACTGACACTAAGAAGGGAAAAACTTTCTGGAATCTTGTGCCTTGAATCATTTTGGTAGAGGAAGAAGTCGCAAAGAGAGCAACTCAAAGAGCAAGGAAAGAATAAAACGCGAAAAAAGGATTACAAAGACATTTCTTGTTATGCTTTTGTTTGTGTTAATATTTTACTTTCCGTCCTGGGTCATGATTTATATGATCAATCTGTGCGACATTTGCAGCTGTGTTTTTTTGTTCATTGGCTTAGAGATACCCGAATCCTCCTTACCTGGGCAAATTCAGGAACCAACCCTGTTGCGTACGCACAACGATTGCCTCGGCTTAGACGAGCTTTTACGAACCTCCTCACAGAAACCAATCAATCAATCAAGACAGAAATCAATCCAGAGCTTATGATGAAGGATCTCGAATAAGCGAGAGCTGGCCTATATCACATCAGTTCTGATTAGATGAGGACGTATGAAAAAAAGGGTATATCGCCTTTTATGTGAATGTGTGTGAGCAAACTACGTTTTCGCACATGTTGCTCGAGACTGTAACTGGTCCACCTTTTTCAAATCATTGTTTTACTTTACGAGAATTAGTTCCACTGGCGCTCAGTTTTGTTAAGAATATTGATTTGTTCTTTTTTTGGACTCCAATTTTAACTCACTTTTTTCACGATCTACAGTCTTTTTTACGTTTCAAGTTTAACTTTAGCAACAACAACAATCTTTTTATTTTTACCTTTGACATTTTCATTACAATACGTATTTGTAGAATCACTCAATATATAGAAGGTACCAACCCTAACGAATAACTAAGGAGATAAAATTGAGTTGGGAACAATTTCTCGAAAGCATCCTACTTGGTCCCAATCTGCTGCTTTGTTGCAAAAATTATACATTTTAACTATAAATTTTAAAAAATGGGCATTTTACATATCATTTTTTTAAATACACAATTAAATATATAATCAAAATGTATAATTTTTGCAACAAAGCAGCAGATTGGGACCAAGTAGGATGCTCATGAGAAGAAAAACAGACATTAGTATTATGTCAACCTTTTTCCATTACACAGAGTTACGCCTAAAGTTACGGTAACAAAGGGTGTTTGAAAGGTCAAATACAATCCTTAATGAGACAAAATGTTTTGAAATCCAAGAATTGACCAACGATTGCTAGTGAGGAACCGACGGGCCAGGGGATCCCATCCAAATTATGGCATGTAATTGGCATGCATGTTAGTGCATGTTCCCATACTAGTTTGAAGCATTTTTCGATCTGAGTTATACTAATTAAAAGTTGCAACAAAGTGTAGAAGCCTAGGCGTCTCATGTTCTTGTTTGTGTGGGTTTCTAGGCATGCAGGGTTCGGGTTTTGGAGGAAAATAATTAAACGTATGTATATATGAATTTTTAATCTAATCATATTCTCGTATTTGCTTGCTGATATCCTAATATTATGATTTTGTGCAACTGGTGTCATCTAAAAGTCTTGGCATGGAAATATTTTCGAGAAAGCAACCATGTGTTAGACCAAAGACTAACATTTAATCCATCTTAAGTGACAGAACTAATCCGCTTTTTTACGTCGCAGTCTTTGAATTGGTTAAAAGACACAATATGAAGCACAAATGTACATTTACCTCAGCGTTTTTAATGTTGTAGGGAACAGATGATTTTTACTTTCATAGTTTTCCGAAGGATAAAAAGTTGCAAAATGTAAAAAAAATTAAGAATATCCTGCCTTAACCCTTTAATCCCTAAGAGTGCCAAATGATTAGCTTGTAAATTCTCACAACTTATGTCCTTAATATTGCTATCAGTAGTTTGGGAGAATTTGAGAATTCATCTTTCAGAGTTTTGGTGGATGATCAATTTTCATATTCTCAACATTAATCATCGTATTTTCTATTGTAAATGTAAGAAGAATTTAGATGTTGACCAGTTGATGCCTTAGGGGTTAAAGGGTGAAGTAAATAAAGATGGTTGAAATGTGATGCTTGTCCATTTCCACAGCCGTTGAAATGTTTTTCGATTTAATTTTCTTAAATAGGAAGCAAGAAACGCACCTTCTTGCCAAATTAACCATTCTTCCGCGCCACTATTATTCCCGCAATCTTTGTTTACTCAATTCAAACCAGGTGACTAACCAGTTGAATCAGTCCATTTCAAGAGAAGAGTTGAACAATGTCATACCAATTTTATTCATGTTCAGTTCAATTGGTTAGTTTTCATTTTGACCGGGAAAGTGATTAATTTCTCGCCTTTCAAAACATGTGACATCACCGGTATCTAATGAGCTCAAAAAGTTTCCGCAGTATTGTCTTCGTAAATTAAACGCAAAATTTGTTTAAAAAATTGGTAACCAGTATCTAAGCGGGAGTTGCATGGGTCAAACTTTAACTCTAGAAATTTTAAACAAGTTTAAAGATTCACTTCAATAACGCTTTAAACGCACGCACTCCACATGAGTGTGTTGCCTTGTCCTTGCTTGTCTTTGCTTGACTGGTATGGTTGCAAGCCGTGATTGCATGGTAACGCCAGATGTAAGCGGGGTGTGCTTTTAACCAGTTCTCAGGCTAAAAAGACCCCTTGAGAGGTTTTCAAGACTTGCTTGTGTGTTACATTTCTTGCAAACATATTTCGTCACGAGTCATCTTTGCCAACATCATAAATTGGACAGAAGTATAGGTATGTTTTTACAAAGTTTAAAAGTTTTTGATAATGATAAGATATAGCAAACGTTTTCAATCATATTGATCATCATCAGGTTTTATTTCAAAATCAAAAACGTTTAATGATTTTAAAAAAATACCTATAGTCCTTTGACGATCTTTTGTCATGCAAATATAACAACTTTCATAAACTAGCACTCTAGTTGGAAAACATATATTCTTTTCAAACTTCTGAGATTAATCTTTTAGAACATTTGATTTGCGTAGGTTTCAACATGGCACCGCGAGGTTTTCCGAAAAATCTTATCAAGAGTTCTCCATAGAGTTAATCACAAAGTGAAATAGTTTATTTTCAAACCAAGTAATTTACATCTATCGTAGTTTCGCAAGTTCAAAGAAAACTCTTGCTCTCAGAGTGTCTCTGGAGCGTAACGGGGAAGGATTAAAGTCCAAATTTAGTTAAATGTACGAGTGATACAGTTCTCAAGCAAAAGAAAATCTAACAAGGCTAGTCAAACTTTTAAGTATTTTTGAAAAAAGGTTAATTTGGTGAGGGGAACAGTCTGGAAGAAACTTGGCAGATACTTGCAGTGACAAGAGACTGATCAAACATAGAACAGAAGATTAGTGAATCGATAAAGAATTGTTTACATGATAACCTAGATAACCATAATTTATAACACCTATGAACACAAACAGGAATCGTATTTTAGCCAGACAATAATTATTGTGCATGTATTAATGTGTTGGTCATAATGAGTTAACAAAAGACTGAAAAGGGAAAGAAAAATTTTGTTGTTCTGTCACTTTGAGTTGTTTATAATATAGATATGAGTGCTTTACTGCAAAATACGCTATTTGTAGTTTTCATACGAAACTACATCCGGGATACGAGTGACTCATTTTGAATACCCTCACAAGCGATACAAGATATCGGCCGGTACATTAACCTCGTAGGGGACTACAATGTCCTATTGTTCTTGTACCTAGCGCATGGAGCTAAATCTGTAAATAAATAAATATCGCTGACTTCATTTCTTTTTTCTCGCTCGCTTCGGCTCAAACACTCATATCTAGATAACAAAAAGACGACTGCACGATGGCGTGAACACATGAAGTTTATATCGTCGTGGAAAAACTTCATATGTTAACGCCACCGTGTAAAACCCTCTATTTAAATTGGGATGCCTTAAAAGAGCCAGGGATATTGGCGGTGTTAAAGACTAGCAACAAACTACTCAAACATTGTAGTCTATTTTATTACACATCTGTTCCAACAATTTCGTGTTTTCAAGGCGTTTGATCCCAAAAAGGACTATTCGCGAAAAATGAAACAGCCCGAACCCCAAACACTTTCAGTGTTAATTTTAACCTCTCTCCCTCCCCCCCCCCCCCGATCTGTTGGCATAA
>JAOBAT010080207.1:0-19634 GCA_026413305.1 Hydrozoanthus tunicans | reverse complement strand
GTAATTGACTATTGCTTTGGACTTTTCCATTCCTTTTTCTTCTGAACGCACGTGATGACTTCGATAATAAAGGCTAAGAATATAAGTTTTTAAACACTCAAATGTTTTCGACTAAAAAGTCATCTTCAGGAGTCTTTATTATTTTATATGACCTTTTTAAGCGATTTTAATGACTAGACTTTGATTTTGTTTCAAACAGTTCATTTCATTTCATTCCGCTGATTTATTCTTTTAAACAACGATATGGATAAGAGAACATGAAAAAGTAAAAAAACATCTACTATACAATCACTGTTGGTTCGATTCCACTGTTAAGTTGAGATGACTCAGTGTCGTCTCAGCTACAAAAACCTGTGGCAATGTTTCAGAAAAACCGCAAAACAGAAGAACTAGCAGTGCAGAAAGGTTGGCTGTTGCGCCCATTTCACCATGTTTCTTTCTATTTGATCTTAATGTATTCGAAAATGTGCTAATCTGTCCTAAATTGCCGTATCTGATCTGACTGAGCGGACCTTTTTATCAGGTGGGGGGGTGCACGTGCACCCGGTGCATCCCCCCCTGCGTACGCGCCTGTGCTAGCTACCCAGGGAAAAATTTCAGCTTTCAAATTGGTATTTTTAGGGTAGTTTTAAAACAGAGAGGTTTTTTTAGGGTGGAAAGTTTTTATCCCTTGGTATTTGGGGATTTTTCTGACGGTCATCCCTACCCTTTTGACCCTCAAGTATCCCCCCAGCTAGTTCTCTTCCTAAAACCACATTTATATTACTTTGCTTTAGTTTCTTAATAGTGCTCAAAAGAAGTATTAATTGTAAAAATAAACTTCCAATAGACCTAGCAAAAAACTAGTAATATTAATACTGTAGCATTTCTTCTTCTGAAAAAATAATTTGTGAGATGAGTATTTTTGATATTTTTCTAAAACAGAGAAATAAGCTCATAGGAAATAATAACTGAGAGCAGGGTGTTACTGTCACACACAAAACCAAATAAAATTATAATGTTAGCATTTTCAATCTTAAACTCCATTCCTTATCTTATTCCATGAAAAAGATAACTTTAAGTCTAATTGTTGCCAATTCCTTTTTCCAGATAAAGAAAAGCCTGACCTGTGAATAGTGAGATAAATCTTGTTGTTAAATATTTTTATTAAAAAGCACTTTTAACATTCATTTTGGCTATTTTCTTTGCCTATATTACAAAACAAAAAAGGTTTTGTGCTTTTTCTATGATCTGATTGGAATACTACAAAGTATAAAACATACTTTTCTTTTATGACATTAAATTATAGTCTATTTTATCACTATGTACTATGTCTCGGCACAATGCCAAGGTTTACCAAGGAGAACAAGTGAAGTGATGAGTAACAGAGATATTAGTTTGCAAGTCAAAGGTGAGGAACCCTGATTTCAATTGCTATTAACAACAATGTGTTTGTGCTTTGAGATTATCTATTAATAAAACAGCAAGAAAAACCTCAATCAACACTTGAGAAAATATTTGTTTAAAGAGCTTATCAAGGAAGGCTCATTCAAGGGTTGAAATTCTAATTCAAACTTAATAAAAGCAACAGAATTATATTTACATGCAAAGAGAATAAAAAAGTCTCAAGTAGAACAAGATAGCAGGTATTTTCTAGACAATATTGTACTCAGCATTAAAAGCCTGTTATAGCTTTACACTCTGTCAACAAAACAATCAAAATTCCCACCCATCATCAAACTGATCCAGACTTTCCATCTCATTTGTGACCTCAGCAATTTCATCTTTGAGTCGCTGTTTAAAGGAAAGTACAAAGCCCACAATCAGAAGCAGAACACTCCATGTGTGAAAACATTATCTTAAGCTTGCAGTGATTGTTGCTACATTGCTAAGAAAGCTTCAGATTCATTTAATATCATACATAATTATGTGTCTGCAGTAAACCTTCTACATAACACTGAATCTAACACTAACAATGGCATTTCTTTATCATGGTATTCATACCTTAATTTCCTCTAAAAGCTCGTTTTTCTTCTTTTGAATGTTCCTTAGAAGCTCCTGCTCTTGAACTGTAAGGTCTGCAACATCAAGAACCGACAACAAATTGGAGATATCAAAGACAAACGTTGAAAGTTGCCTTAGCCATTTGTGATTGTTAGAAGAGCATCCTTGGGTTTGCGATGTGCCCATTTGTGAATGAAGTAGGTTACAGAGTGGGGATGAATCTTTCCCTTTAGGATAGGCAGCTGAGTTAAGACAAGAGTTCAACATTTTCTTTTGTGAACTGTCATCTAAAGTGACTAAAACTGTTAACAATCAGATTTGTGATCTAAAATCACTGAGGTGAAAGTTCTAGAACTTAACGCATGAATTTCTTAAAAGAGAATGCGAGTGTTGTAGTATCTCCCCAAAGTATTTCAAGTTACTGACAGCAGGAAATGAGATTGTAGGAGATAGGCTTGAACCACATCACATCACACCACACTACACTTCAAAACAAATACTGTCTTTTTTCTACCACATGCCAACAAATATAAAAAAAGCAAAATTTCTTAAGCTGAAGGAAAAGAAATTTAAACCTATTTTAAAGAAATACACCAGCAAACAAAATAACTGTACAGTTTTTGTAACAACCCACATTTTGAAGAACACAGTATATTAATTACTAAAGAAAACAACAAAAAATTAATGTGTTTCATGTGTGCTAATTGATTTCTTAAAAAACAAAATATCGATAAGGGAAAAGCTTTGTTTTGTCTCAGTCTCATAATAAAAGCCTTGCTACTTGAGAACTCAGAAGGATAATTTTTCACTTTACCAACCAGTGAAATTCCGCATACTTCATGCACCTAATCTAGGCTATCACTTTCAAGATAAATGAAAATATATACTGATAGATCACTACATGTGTTAAAATAGTTAATAAGATTATTAAGTTAGTTTCTCCTTTTAACAAGATTTAATTCATCACAGATGTTTCCTGTGTATTGTTTGGCACAGTCATGCATTTCACCTCAGTTGACCTGTTGTGACAGGAATCCAGCAAGGCCTGTTTATTTGAGAGTATTAAAAAATCTGCCAGACTTAAAGATTGCATTAAAGATATTCTTTTCCTGTTGTCTCTGTTACGCTTAACAGATCAGATGGCTGGAGATTGTCACTGACAAAAGCCAGTTGCATGAGCAATCAACCCAGAAGAGAACTTCATATGATCTGAAAACTCATCAACCAGTCACAGAAGAATTTTCTATTTTTGAACTGGTAGTATAACCAACGCAAAAGCTGACAATGGCCAGGTGTACATTCCAAAAACTAAAAGGATCTTTGTACTGCGGAAAATATCACACATATTGACAGGTTGTACAAAATTTTTATTGAAGGAATTTTCTAAATATTATACTAAGTAATATGATATGGAAACACAACTGCAATGGACATTATTTTCTTATAAACATGTACTCACTAATGAATATCTCAACAGAGGCAGTTAGCCTGTATTGATTACTGCATGGCAGTAAAGGACTAAAAGAATTAGTCAGTATGTGGAATTACAAAAATCAGCAGTTTCAAAATCAAGATTTCTTTGAGATATGCATTATATCTGAAAATATTTGATTGTTTACCCCCTTTTTCCATTTTTGAAACAAAATAACACATGTTATCTAACATAAAAAAGTTAGAAAATATCTGCATGAGAATTTAATATATACCCCAAATTGTGAAAATCTTCTTTTAAAATTACTACATTTTTTCCAGTGATTAATGTCAATAAAATTTATATAAACAAGAACATAAGTGTAATGCTTGTCAGATCTTGAGGTTGTGGTTGTGAGATTGAGAATCAGCAGTGCTGCATATGAACAGCCATCCGAGGCTGTTAACACTCAGGCTCCTACCGTGCTTAATGTTCAGCAGAGGTTTAGTTCCTTCTGCTGACCCATGAGGCCTTGGTGCCCTCTTGTTGGCTGTTTCTATAACATTTGAGACCTGTCTATGTTTCCAAGGAGGCTAACCGGTAATTAAATATCAGTAGTTAGGACTTACTCATCAAGTGGTCGTGGCGATCATCACAGAAGCAAAAAGCAACTTGGCTGCCACCATGTGCAAATACATATCAACTACTGATATTTGGTTTCCAATTTACCTCCGCAGAAACGCGGACAAGCACACACAGCCAGCACTGTTGATATATGTACACATGTTTATGTATTATTATAAGGAAGTGAGGAAAAAGTGGCTATTTAGTCTCTAAAAGCCTGTTTTGTGAGTCATGCAGCTCATTCATTAGAAGACTTAAACAAGTTATGGTCTCCTGACAAGTGAGTCACATGACCCACAAAACAGGATTGTAAGGACTAAAATACAGTCACTTTTTCCCCACTTCCTTACATATTGCTCTGCTCAGACACTATATTGAGTTCTTTACTTCAAGGTTGCCAATAGCCAAAGGCATTAACACACCATAAAGTCTGGATACGCTAAAGCAGTGCATTGAATTAAATTCAGCTGAGGAATTAAACTTGCTTCCATGTTGGATAACAATGTTATAACAATAATAATAATAACAATAATGATAATAATTATAATAATAATAATAATTTAATAAGCGTTTTACGAAGTTTCAATGTTTTACAAAAACAAAAACTATGCTAAAATAAATTGAAACTGCTATACAGTAAGAAAAGTGGGAACTATGAATAATTTACAAATTAAAATATTTACAGAATAAATGAGTTTTCAGGCATGATTTGCTGTACTTTTTGATTTGAAAGGGACCATTCCATAGTCATGGAGCAGTGACAGCAAAAGAATGTTCACTGTATGATTGAGTCACTGACAGTAGAATTTAGGAGTTATGAGTAAGTTTTCATTTGACAAATGGAGAGAGTGTGATGGTCTGTACGGAGTGATAAGTTCAAATATATAGGTAGGAGCCTGATTGTTTAAAGCTTTATATGTAATATCAGAGTAGAATTTTAAAGTTAAAGTCAATTCAGGCTCTTATCGGCAGCCAGTGGGGTGTTTGTAATACAGGTGTGATGTGCTCCCTGTTCTTTACGCCTGCTACAAGCCTGGCTGTAGCGCTTTGCACATGCTGTAATTTGTTTATATAGTGTGCTCAGCTGAAGTTAATTCAGTTCATTACAATTAAATTCCATGTTTGAATCACTGAATCAATTTTCACCGGATAAAATTCAATTCAATTTTGTATGGTTAAAATAGGCCATAATAGCAACTAGTGAGTCTGTATTCCTCTGGTAATATAACCAGGACCATTCTAAAACTGAAACAGACACAACCATTTGACAAAATTTGTTATAGCACACCTGTATGTACTTTTAGCTCCTTTGTTTTATGTTGGGACTGGGGGGAGTGCAGCTTATTAAAAACTTGAAGTTTTAGATGGGAGGCTTGTTAGAAAGGGGGGGGGGACTTGTTTTGGGAGGTGGACTTATTAGAGTATTTTATGAATACACTGGATTTGCTGCTTTCAATACCTTTTAGCAAATTTAGTTATCTATCAAAATAAGAACTAGTCCAAAAAAATTGAAGAAAAAGATTAAGTCTTTGAGCCCAAGCCAGATCATCTTCATCTAAGGCCTTCTTGAAATTTAATCATTAAATTACATTTAATAATAAGAAAGTCAAGAGTTGATCAAATAAATCAAAACACTAAAGACGAAAGTTAAAGTTTTCTCAAACTGATCGTATGAAAAAGTGGACCCTAGTTAAGGGAGTTTTTAAAAATTTAACCTACTACAAGGTGTTTGTCATGTTCTGAGTTAAAAGAGCTAAATGTTTCCTAACTGCTTATTTCCCTGTGACATGATTGAATATAGATAGATAGATGGATAGATAGTTTATTTCAAATTACATTGCAGCCCGAAGGCTGAATTAAGTGACTTTTACAAAATATAAATTGTCTATAATAATCTATGGTAAAAACAATTGTTGATAAATCTATGTTGAAACATCTTAATAGTAAAAAGAATAAAATTTGTGAAACTTCTTCATCCCTGTCTATAATATTCTATGGTAATTACAACTGTTGATAAATCTATGTTGAAACATCTTAATAGTAAAAAGATTAAAATTTGTGAAACTTCTTCATCCTTATACTGAAAAACAAGAAATAATCTGACTTTTGAGAAGATGCATTGAATTGCCGAGACATAGCAAGTATGAACGTATTATTTGCCCTGTTGGTGTGAGCATGCGATAAAAAAAGGCACAATTGTTTCAAAAATTGTATCTAGCAGTGTTTTTCTGTGGCAATAAACCAAATATAAAAATATACATAAGTGTTAAGCATCACAAAAGCAGCTATAAGTTATTGATAACCTTCAACTAACTCTTATAAAAGGTACCATTTGGTCAAAGTGTTTTACCAATGATATCATACCACATGAAAATGATGATTTAAAAAAATGG
Source organism: Hydrozoanthus tunicans (assembly GCA_026413305.1). Classification (NCBI taxonomy): domain Eukaryota; kingdom Metazoa; phylum Cnidaria; class Anthozoa; order Zoantharia; family Hydrozoanthidae; genus Hydrozoanthus; species Hydrozoanthus tunicans. The sequence goes on along the minus strand of JAOBAT010080207.1, from coordinate 13,223 downwards.
GAGCAAAAACTAATATTAAAAAAATGTGATTTTTCATGGCATCTTGTCTTTCAATGTCTTCAATAACCTACCTACAGCTATATACAAACAAAATATTACAGCAAAAAATATATAGGTTACATCTGTTCAATTACTAGTATAAATCATGGAGAAAGGAAAGTGCCAAATTTACGAGCTCCTATGGGACATGTTTCACAATGAAAACTCGGAACCTGATTCTTTTTTATAACATTTTTCATCTGACTTAAACTACATTTATACTATTTTTGGGTTGTTATCTTTATTCAAAATGTGTTATTTCAAAGGAACAGTCTGTAACAAGGAGAGGACTGTGAATTTATTGGGAATTGTCGCCCCAAGTTTAAGAAGGGCTCAGAATCATACAAAGGTCATCGTTTGACTTCTCATTAACCTGATCTGAAAGAACAGACAAAGAACTCATCGCAGTCTGGTTGGGCAGTAAATAGCAATACTATTCTCATAAAGGCAGTAAGTATTCGTTTTGAAGTGTGCCATAAAATTCGTCGGGCTTAAACGTTAACCAGCCATTGAGAACCCCGAACACGAAACAAGAAAAGGAAAAGTTCTACTTCCGTGTCACTTCTCCCTGCGTATTTCCCTGACAAGGAAATCAATTATTTATAAATCAAAAGGGTAAAACAATGCTTTGAGTATAATAGTTTGCCAGCTGCTAGCAAACTCGACAACATGCGATGCGTACGCCTTTATTGCACAGCTTCGTACAACTTCACTCGCATGACACATTACATCTAAAGAAAGTTTTCTTGAGTAAACTAATCGACTCTCGAAAGGCCAATAAACTCAAGCTCCAAATCTAGCTAAAAACAAAACGCCGCTCTTCCAAACTTTTCAAACGAGTACACCGGTTGTGACATGCAGACATACCCATTGATGGATGACGTAAATTAAAAGCCACATATTACAAGTTGTTTTTAAACTTATATTATTTAAAGTAAGGCAGCGTTAACTATTTGGTCATTTCGTTTTAGGAACGGCAAAAAACAGCCAAGTAGCCTTCAAAAACATTTCAAGTATGCCAGAGATACTCTGTGTTGTACACAACGAGCAGGTATGGTAAAATGGAATACTTACCATTGGGGTTGTTCGTGTCGGCAGGCATTGGCGAGCTCATATTTCTCCGCTTAAATTGTTCTTTACTGGAAGCACTAAGGAATACAACCGAGTTTCAACTCTCTTCGTCCGTATATTGCGATCAAAACTGACTTATCGTTGGATGCATTTCCGACAAGCCACACCACATCGCCATTTTGGGAGCACAATGGTTTTCGAGATTGGGTACCAGACTCCAGACGAGCAGTTGTTTTGCTCCACATCCCCTTGCTTCAGTATGAAACTGAGGCAAAAATCAATTTATTTATACTTGTCCAACATTATCTTACAAAGATGATGCTCACAACACTCGAATAATTAAAGACCGTACACCTTCTATTAAGTGCATTTAAATGAGAAGAAGAGAGATGGGGGAATCGAGTCAAAAACATGCCTGTGTGCGCGCGCGCTATTCAAGACATCCGCTCAAATACACCAAAAAGAGCTGTTTGAAAATTGAAACTAAAAACCAAACTCAATCAGACCAAATTTTAGAGACTTCCTCAAGGGATTTCATGCTGGACAGCTCGAAATTACTTTATTCTGACCCAGAGCTCGTTTACCCTTGTTTCCTTATTTACCTAATGTATCTCTTTTATTTTTAATTTTATCATACTCCTTTACTTTCTTTTTCCCTCAAAAAGCGCGTCGTGAAAGACCGATACGAGAACTTAGGTTTTATCTATATAACACTTGCTTTGCTTGCAACATTTGCTTCAGCAATCAAGGAATATGTTATGGTTTCAGTTAGAGAGGACACCCGCGACAAGTAGGAGACGCCCCCGAACTGAAACACAAAGGTTTTACAGAGTACCGCGATACTGACGCCACTCAACCAATATCGGTAATAACCTGATGATCTGGGCTACCTGTGGGAGTGTTCAAGGTTAGCAACTCCTTCAGTTTCATAAGGACTACAAGAACGAGGCTCGGATTGGCCAAAATTTAATAACAATCTGAGGCTCGATAATTTGCGATTCCAGTTTCTGACATTCAAGGTTTGTTTTAGTTTCTTATTTGTTTTATGTTTTATGACATTTTTGACTCGAGGAGTTGCGGAAGAACAGACAATAAGATTCGAGGTCTGTCGCCCGGGACCTACGGTTTAACGTCCTTATCCGAGAAAACGCGAAGGTCTAATTAACCGTTAGCAGATGAAAAGGAGAGATGAAGAGCAAAGGCTGCAATTTCTTCTCAGTTATTTTAGATTACACCAGGAGTCGAACCCGTGCCTCCCGAACGGCAGACTGGCGCTTTACCAACTGGGACTACCAGTTGTTTAAAAGCCGATTAGCTTTAAACCGGGATTAACTCTTCACAAAATCTATTAGTTATTAGTTAGTCATGGTATTTAAACCTGGATTAGGGCCATATGTCTTTGAACAACTGGGCCCAGCCGCAGGCAGCGGTGGTTATCAATAAAAACTTCTTACTGTTACAGTTTATGTTGTTGATTTTGTCAACGTGAACATGATGTAACGTGGTATAGTTTTAACTCAAGTAAAGTAATAGCCCGCATATAAGAACCTGAGTTTTTCAATTTAGCCTAAATAGATTCTTATATAAATGGTACTTAAAGCAAATTTAGGTTACCAAGGTTCTTAAAATAGGTTCTTATATTGTTATATGAATTTCATCTGAATATATTACATATATTATAAATATCATCTCATAATACAGTATAAATCATTTTTTCATTTGAATGGTAAATACAATAGACATACAACATGGTAGTAAGCTTGAAAGAAAAAAAAGTTATGTCAAGTTACTTTTAAACAGATGATGGTCTTAATTCAGCAGTTTCTACCTATACACTTTTACAGCAACCCCACTGATAAGAACTTAAAACTTTAGCCTAACAGCTTCTTAAAACCCAGCTTCTTATACGCGGGCTATTACTGTATACGTTTTTTGTGAACAATAACCAAAACTTATATATCAGCCTGAATAACGCAAGAAATTTTCACCTCAGAAATAACGCCAAACCTGTTGAAACTGATAGGCTGAGTTTCAAACGCCATCTTTGAGAAAATACGGTATACGTACCTACTCGACAGTTGGTAGGATAGCCAAATAGATTGCAACATTCGTGGTGCTGAACTAAGTACTTTCAATTCTATTAGGCGTTATAGCCCATCCGATTTGATATCCGTCGTCCGATTTAAGAGAACAAAAGACAAGATATTCGGTAATGAAATAGAAAAGAAATCTTATTAGAGAAGTCAGTGATAAAGAAACGAAGAGCCTGGGCCCAATTGTTCAAGGGCCGATTCCGCTCTAATCCAGGTTCAATTGACATGACAACCAACCCTGGATTCTGTAAACGACTCTGACGACAAGGAAATGCTGTGCGTCGAGTTTCGCTTTAACAAAACACTAGACTTGCACTGAAACAGTTTTCTATAAGCAAAACCCTTTGCTTTTTTTTAGTCTTATAGGAATGAAATGTAAAGAAATGGTTACAAATAAACTCCTCTCTGGCTTCCAGATTTTGAACATCTCGACCAGTATATCTAAGATATACTGGTCAGAATGTTCAAAATCTGGTTAACTTTCAACTTGGGTTAGGCCAATATTCAAGCAGTATTTTCTTCCCTAAGGGAGTTATAGTTCTTTCAAAAATTATTCAGAATTTACATGTAAAAAACTTGTCGGCTCCAAAACTACAAGGAAATGCTGCGAGTGAGTTTCGCTTTAACAAAACACTTGGCTTGCACTGGAACAGTTTTCTTTTGCTTTTTTAATCTTATCGGAATGAATTGTAAAAAAATGGTTATAAATAAATTCCTCTCTGGCTTCCAAATTTTGAACATCAAAATCAAAAGCTGGTTAATTTTAAACTTGGGTTGAGCCAAAATTCAAGCACTAATTTATTCCCCAAGGAAAAAATTATAGTTCTTACAAAAATTATTCAGAATTTCCACGTAAAAAACTTGTCGATTCCAAATCAAAAGCTCATCATTGAAAATAAGAACGTAGATGATTAGAAATTTTACCCTGGGTTAATGCTAATCGGCCTTTAAACAACCGGGCCCAGGATTATAGAAAATAAGTTTTACGGAACAAATACCCTATACTATCATAGAGAAGTGAAAACATTTCTTGCACTAAATCTTCCAACCCCAGTCTCGAACTGAAGTAAAATATTCACTCTATCCAGCGTTGTGGAACTGGGTTCTAAAGTGAAACAGTAAGTTGACTGATACACTAACAGTTTGAGGCTGAGCCCGTGCGCCGATAATCTTTTTATCAGCGGTATCATGAACAAGAAAGGTAGGTACTTCATATATGGTATAAGAAAGGGTCTATTGTTGTTACTCGTTAAAAACCTAAAGCAGCACAACAAAAATGAATAAACGAGAAAGCTTTATTATACATAATTATTCAAACATTCTCAACAAACGAAGTTGTCGTGTTTCCAGTTACTCTCGATCTTTAATGTGCTCAGAGCAGAAGTCAGAAACATGAACCTTCAAAAACTAACACAATTGCATTTTAATGTTTTGCAAAAGTTCCTAAACAAGAACACGACTAAGCATGTACATTTTTTAGACATGATAAAAAAAAACTTTTAGTTGAATTTGAACTTAAGTTGAATTACGATTTGTTTTTTGAATTTGCAAACTTTTATTTGACTTAATGGGACCAGAACTAAATGGTCAAAAGGATAACCTATACAACTCTAAAGATTCTACTAACAAAAACAGAGAACAAGCTAGGGATGCACGCTAATCATTTATAAACCTGTGACAAAACACAGTTCAATTTACCCAGACGCTAAAAAGATCCATTTCACATGCTACAAAGCATGATGGACGAAATGTCAGTCCACAAGAACCCAAGGCGGTACGGCTACAAAGAGCTCAGAGCCGATTCCATATATACATATATACCTGGAGCTACTGAAACAAGCTAGTACAAAAGCACGGCGAAACTCATCACGCTTTCTATTATGTCAAGAATACTAAGAGTAAGATGTATCAATGAAAGTCCAAAGAATTATCATTCTTCGTTTCTCAGTCACTCCGGGGCGACCTTGATCTTGATTTCGAAAACGACTTTTCTCTCGACTGCTTTCGGGAACCATGGCGCGAGTTTGATCTGGATCGCGAACGGGACCGGCGGCGTTTGTTACGAGAGTCGCCTCTTGATTTGGAATGCGATCGCGATCTAGAACGTGAACGAGACTTGGAGCGAGACCTTGAGTAGTATCTCTTTCTCCTTCCTTCTGGAGTTCGACTCCTGTTTAAATAAAGAATTCTAGTTAGTGTAAAGTTGATGTTTTCTTGAGGGGACCGTCACACTTGGCATGGGTCGAATTTATCTTTTTTTAAAAAAACTTGTGACTTTTTAACTGAATACCTTACATTCTATTCATGTAAAACTTAAGTTGTAAATCGAACGTTAAACTGATGTCGGAAATTCGACTTAATTGCGCCAAATTAATATTTCAAACTTAACTGAATTAAAGTCGAATCCCATATTTTTTAAAGTACTACTGTAGTCATTTTGTCATTGGTACTTTTATAGCTTTAATGGTTTTTCCAACACTTATGTTCGAATGTAAATGGATAAAAAGGTTACCTGGCCGAAATAGTGCACAGTGCGAATAAAATTCAAAACATACGACGGCGATGTATGACGTCACATGGTTTAATGGACTCCAAGCTGATCTACACTAGCGTTTCAACGAACTAGCGAGATATTAGCTCAAACACTGGGCCACCCGCCACACAAACCTCGCCATGATCGTATGAATTTGACCGGGAAAAAGAGATTTGGATCTTCCGCCTTTCAAAACATGTGACATCACACATATCTAATGAGCTAAAAAAGTTTCGCAGCTGTGGCTCTTCGTAAATTCTTCGCGAAATTTATTTTAACAACTGCTTGGCAACAAGTGCCTAAGCGGAAATCATATTCAAGTCAAACTTTAATTTTACATAATATTATTTTAAACTAGTTTGAAGGTTTTGCTTCAGCAACACTTTAACTGAGGAACAAAATTTCGTAATTACAAGCGGCTTGTAAACAACAAAGTAATGTGTTTCGGTTGAACTACTCAGCGGTTGCCCGATAATACGAGCGTTTATGTATTCACCTAATTTATTTCCTAATCAGAAAAACCGACAAAATCAGTCAGGCTGACACAAACCTTCTTCTCCTCCTTCTGCTTCTATCCCGACTGCGGCTTCGTCTCTTGCGATACCTTTTTTAAAAAGAACATTCGGTCTCTGTTTTTGCAAAACTATAGCTTAAATATAACTTTTTTCAATTCCTTTGCCTTCCTTTTGAAACATATGATGAATAAACAAAACTTGACACAGGCTCGAACTTAAAGCTTAAAAAAGTCCTAGCGAGGTTTTGAACCCATGACCGGTCAGACGTTCTTACCAAAAAGGCTAAAGGACCTATCGGGAGTTTGGCCATTATACAGTAATACTGCAAGTGTATGGATAATGACCAAATAACGAAAAGAATCGGCATAACAATGAATGTTTAGCGTTGATACCAGTGGCGTAACCAGCTTGTAGGCCTGCAAGCCCGGGCCTTCAAATTATTTTGACAGGGAAAAGAATAGCATTGAAAAATCATTTGAATTACTAAGAAAGGGAACAAATTTTTTTCAAAGCATCTGCTGCGCGATTAATATTCTTGAACTTAGAAACGCAATTCTCAAACATTTCCCGGGGGAGTAAGCCCCCCCTGATCACCCTAAAAATGTTCGTGCCTTAGACGTTCGCTCAGCTATATGGGCCTGCAAAATTCTCAGATCCTGCCAACGCGACTGGATATATTTGTAGAGTACGTTCAATTATATTCTGTTCGGATCAAACTTTTTGAAACCTTTTCAAGTTTTTGTTTTGTTTTTTAGTTATTTTGTTGCGCAGTTCAGTCAAGTTTAAAATGTATTCAAGAACACTTACATAAATTTTGTCTCACCTTCACAAATTTTCGAATTGAAAACGACGTTAGGCAGTGTCAAACATGCTATCGCTGAATTTTATAGTTAAGTTATTAAATAAGAATCGTCTGATCTGAGTAATAGTTATACAATAACAAAACAAATCAAAACAAAATTAGTAAAGATATTTTAACATGTGAGAGAGACATCAAAAGGAGATCTCGAATGGAATCTCAGTGGTCATTTACCTGTCTCTATCTCTTCTCTGTTCGTCACGGTATTTCTCACGCGCACGTTCACGCTCTTTTCGTTCTCGATCTCTTTCACGTTCCCGTTCGTCACGGCGACGTTTTCTTTCCATCTCCCTGTCTTCGCGTTTCTTTGCTACATTATCCTGCAGAATACAGTATGGAGGGCATTAGTATTAGAGGATTTTTAAAGGTTTAAAAACCCTTTCGATCCCAGTTGTTTTAGTAAATTCTCCCAATCAGATCACTCACTTTTCATCGAACAAGTTTGGGAGAGTTTACTTTTCGACTTCGGCAGTTTCTTTGTTTGATTTAATCTATACTTTCTTATTTTGACCTAACGACTTGTTTTGTAGAGGCAAAGTGAGGAAAAGTTAGATTATGGTTATTGACTGGGAATGAAGAGTCAAAACAGTCATCTCCAACAAGTTCAAGCAGCAAGGTAATCCTTGAGCCTTAACACCACAAATGATTTAGCAAACGGTGCTTATCTAAAAATCTGCAATGTCGCGCATTTAAGACAATGAATGTTATCCAGGTGAAAGAGTTTTCAATAACTACTACGTAGCGTCTTGCCAATAATAATTAATCATGAAAGTAGAAACTCTGAGAAAACAATCAAGCTGACCTGAATGGTAACTAGTAGGTGAGAGCAGCCACGAGAAACAAATATGGTCAAAGTAATGCCGAAAGACCATCTTTCATTCGGTTTACAGAGGTACACTAGGAAAGCAGTCAACTCAAAAGATGTCGTTTTTAGGTTACTTATAAATTGAGTATATATTTTATTTATTAGTCTTCAACTGCGAAATGTTTACAGCTATGATTGACGAACTATAGGTTCTGATGACTTTAAGCTGGATATCTATGTTAGAGAATGAGTGGGAGCTGCAGAAAAAGAATTATATTTGGGTATAAACCAGACTTTATACCATTGAAAGAGTTTTTGAGTGACAGAACAATCTGAAAATGGAGTTGGTACAATGACAGCTGCACCTCTATTAGTTTACCTGTAGTTCTTTCAACCGATCACGGATCTTGATGAAGCCCATGTGTAGTTTACCACCAAAATGATCAGCAAGTCTGAAAGAATAACAATCATCAACATTTTTTATGATCGATCATGCTTAGCTTGAAGGTTTCGAAATGTCGTAAATTCTAAAAAACAGAAAAGAAGAAAACAAAAGCAGACACTTCTTGTTTTGATTGAGTTTAAAATAATATTGGTGGGCATTTTCAAGCCAATTTTCATATGAAACTATTAATTTTATAAACACACTGAAGAGGTTTTGGCCAAATTACAAGCAGAAGAAAGCTGTGAATTAGATGGAAGTGCTGCAAAATTAAGACTGGAAAGAGGAGTTCTTAAGAAGCCAAGAAGTTCAAAGCCAAGACTTAATGCATCTAAACCTCTTGTTTTGTTATACGTAACATTTTATTTAATTTCATAAGGTTAAACTTTATGGAATTTTTTGTTTGTACATTTTTATTATATATTCTTTTAAATTCCAAATTTAAATAGAATAGGATAGGGTATTTACAACGAGACTAAAAAAACTCTTTGGTATATGTATATGTATGCATGTGTATGCAATCAAGAGCATTTTTTCTTTGTATCTTTCAGCACGGTTTATTTGAAATGTATCACTGAGTGCCCTACTCAACAATGGCATCTTTCCAGGCAACTAATTATAGATGCCTATGGCACTAACAGTGTTTCAGTCAATGAAACAATATGGATAATTATTGTAGACAGAAGTCAATGGTGGTACCTTTCTAAGCTGTCAACAAGCTCTGTATATAGATTAAATAAAGATCTAAAGACAACAGTTGATTTATTTCTTTTTAAAACAACCAACCTCCTGTCATTGTCATACAAGCTGAGGTATGCAGCGCAAACTTCACACACCCGCAATTTCTGCTGCTGAACTGAAGACGATGGCAAGGTGCTTCGATATTTCTCCTGTGTTCAGAAAGACATTGACCGACACTTAATAACAATAATATACATTAATAACCAACAATAACAATGATAGTACTCAATCATCACGATAGGTTTGAATATTCTTTCTATTGTTAATGTTATCCAGCTCCACTTTCTAAATGTAGAGTATTAAAAATTTTACACTTTTTGAAACTCTATTTCTAAAAATTATCAACATTTACAGGTAATATGTTGCAACAATAAACCAACAAATTAATTTTACAAAAAAGCAAAGTTGAAAAATATGGATTTTGATGATTGGTGCAGAACTAACAACACCTATCCATGTTCCAATCTTATTTTAAATGGTAGTTAAAGAGGCTGCTCAGAAATATTCTGTAGAATAGATATTTGTGGTCCATATTGACTTACTTGGCATTCATCAAAGGAATGAGACAGGTACACACTTTGTGTCTCCATATGTGATGGAGGAATATGTTTAAAAACAATAATTATTTGGTTCATATGGCTGGTAAATGTACTTGTCATTTCACATCTTGACTATTGCAAGAGTCTTCTCTATGGATTGTCTTCTACTTAACTCACTAAACTACAAAGAGTACAAAACACTGTGGCTCGACTAATCATGGGAGCTGGTCGATTTGACCATGTTACTCTGTGACCTCCACTGGCTACCTATACCTGCAAGATTGGAATTCAAGACCCTACTACTTACTTACAAGACCCTCCACCAAGCTTCATCCTACCTATCGGATTAACTTAAACTTCGCCTTCCTACTAGCACACTTCACTCTTCTGAAAAATCCTTGTTAAAGACCTCCCACCATCCTAACACAATCTACTATGGCGAGAGGGCGTTCTCCTTCTCTGCACTTAAACTTTGGAAATCTAACCTGAGCATATAAAGTCAGCAACGACTCTTTCATCATTTAAGACTGGACTTAGGACTTGCCTTTTCCATTGTCATCTCATTCATGAACAGTAGTGTTTAGCTAGTTGTAGTTTGTTTGTTTTTACTCCCCACAGAACCAGAACCAAAGCACAATTTAGGTTACTACCCATCAGCTAAGGGTGGCCTTATTACCTCTCCTACTTCACTCTTTTGTTCTAACACTTTTGACTTTGAAAATAGTATATGCAGTTACTAACAAATTATTGTATTTATATTACACTAACACTTATAATTTGTTTTTAATTAGTTTGTTCAAATTGTGTTGAATCTTTTTTTTTAAAATATGGATACCTAACTAGTACTTTGGTTCTTATTAACTACAATATTTAAAACAGTGGGTTACCTCTGCGACTTTCTTCTCTGATTTTAGATTTTCTACTTCTTTCAACAGTTCCATTGACTCTTCCACTTTCCCTTCAGCACCTTTTAATCAAACACATCATCAGGCAATGGCCACCAAACTAAACTCCTTATAAGAAGTTTTAGTTTGGTGGCTAGATAGTTTGCAAATGGACAAACATGTAGTTGAAATCAAGCAGGGTTTGTACTCTTGGATTTCCTGAAAATCCATGGCTTTCCATGACTTTTTCAATGCTTTTCTTGATTTACCATGACCTAGCATTGTTTTTTCCATCAATACATCAAAAGTAGTTTCATTTTTCCCTTTTCCTAGCACAATGCAAGCTAAACAAGGTGAAGAAAGGGATGTTTACTTTGAGACATTACCAAGTTCAACTCTAGGATAAAAATCAGCAGTAACTGACATGGATTAGTTATATTAATGTTTTTTCTACACAATGTTACCATTTGAAATTCTGCCAGTTTTTCATGACTTTCCAGGCCTGGAAAATGAAATTTTAAATTTTCATGACTTTACAGGTTTTCATGACCTGTACGAACCCTGTCAAGAGTCATACTTGATTCCAGATTGGCCCATTTGCAAATAGTTTTCCAAACAAAACCTTCAAGTTGAGGTCAAGTGGCTTTATTGCATCTGTAACAGTTACATTCTTTTTAAAAAACATGGCCACAAAATGATGGTTTTAGTTGTGTGTGTTGGATTTGAAATGACTATTGCCCCCCTGGGGGGGGGTAATCCCATGTATTGCCTATATGGGTATGTGCTGCTGGAAAGGGTATGGTCTAGTAACAATTTGGTCTAGAATAGGTTAACATTTAATAGGATCGCTAAGTGGATACAAAAATTGTAATAACAAAATATTGAAATCCAGAACACTTGAGCGCTTTATACCTGGTGTTTTATATCGAGTCAGATGTTTTTGCTTTTCTATGACACACAGTATAAACAAATCCTATTTTAATGTTGGGATTTAAAATGGGTATTCTGGTATAGGGTCACAAATTTGCAGAAATTACTCTAGTAGAGGGTAGGCTTTTTGCGAACCCAGTTGCACACCCCCACCCAAACCATATTGGAGTACCCCCCCCAGGCTATTGCCCAAATAAAAATTTTGAGGACTTTTTTTAAACTTTGTATTTTCCTACTGTACCAAAGTACTCTCAAAGTAGAAGACTGAATTCCCTTTTTATCTGAGGGGAAAGAACTCTTGCTAAAAACTAATCAAATTGGGCTTTTAAGATATGCTGTTAAATATCACAAAGGCAGTTTAAGCACCATGGAATTTATTTACATGTATAAGTGCAACTCAGAACTTTCAGCCATTTGATGCAATATAAACTATTTTTAAGTTCTGTTTTTTATAAGAAAGTTTCTTCTTACCAAGTGCTTCAGCCTCTGCGAGTTTCTTGCCAATCTGCTCAGCTAAGTCATGCACCACTTGGGCCTGAAAGTTAAGTATCAAGTAATTTAAGCAATAATACCATTGAACTAACAATGATAAAAACATGTTGCTTTTAAAGACTCAGTCAAATTTACTTGTAAACTGTTTTTTCTTGTAAAAACTCGTAATGGGTACATCACTAACAGAATGTTATTATGTTATTGAAGTGATTTTTTATTGGATTAAAACAACACCTTAAAAGAAAATTGCAGTTTCAAAATAGGAGAAGTAGGAAAAAAACCTGGTCTGACAAGTGCTTGCATCATACAAGGTTAAATGGAAGTCATGATTTCTTGATCTATAGAGGTTACACATGTGCAAAAAAAATCTTCAGGAGATTTTAGAGTTTTTGTTTTTCAACCAGAAAACTCAAACCATTTTCTGCACCCCGTTCACCCCGAACAAAATTGATTCTTGGATGTAAAAACATGGGAATTTTTTGTACTTGCTGGACAAACAGTATTGGAAGGAAGAAGGGGATGAAAAAGTGTTTCATTATTTTTGTCGGGGATTGTAGCTCTTGTTAGAGTTTAACACTTTCTGTTAAATTAGTGAATTATTTTACCTCTTCAGTTTTGTCTTGGTCATCCTGAGTCTCTTCAAGCCTTTTCTTGGCAATCTGAATCTTGCGATCACAATCCTTTATGAAAGCTTGAAGGTGTTCCATTTGCTATAAGTCAAAGTTCAGAATCATTGATCACCAGAGTTAGCCACAGCTGGCACTTCCTAGACTTTAGAAGCTATTTAAGGAGGCCAAAATTTTGAGCTTTTCCACAAAACAACTTAGTAACAATCCCAAAAACTATTTAAAAAATTACTCCTTATTGAAAGACAACAACATTTATTTTATTTTCTTTCTATGCTATAAGCACTACAATACTTATCTTTCAGTGGTAGAAAATGACAGTTGCCAGTGTTAAAATGCACTGACAAGCTTAACAGTGCAAGGTGTAAGGGCAATCTATTTGCATAAGCCTTCAGGTGACATATAACCGCTGCCTGGTTAGCCTAGTTGGCAAGGCGCCAGTCTTTCATGTGGGAGGCCCGGGTTCAATATCTGGTGCCAGAACTTCAGTCAGGGTCATAAAACAATTGAGGAGAGGTGCTGCCTTTTCCCTAACATCTGCAAATGATTAGACCTTCACGCCTTCTTGGATAAGGATGTTAAACCGTAGGCCCAGTCTCTTGATCTCCTATCGAGGGACTTAAAAGAACCCACAACACTTGTCGACAAAGAGTA